>JAQIXD010000155.1:0-37465 GCA_034699985.1 Minunthozetes semirufus
TTTTCTAATGAAATATTGATTGACTGATAAATAGGGCCTTCAATGCCTTCAGTGAACGCATTTGTTTAAATCACTTATTAAAGTGAAAGTTCATTAAACCTGAAAAATATACCAAAAATCATATATTGATTCGACTCATTAGCTGATAATATTGGTTCAATGTTTCAGTACCGCCCCACTCAATTGAGATCACTGGTCACTCAAATCAAACTCAGGTGGAGGTGAAGGAGGGACAGACTGTCGACTTGGAATGCGTAGTCACCGGCGGTAAACCATCCGCACTAATCAAATGGTTCAGAAAGAATGTTGAATTGAGAACAGGTATGTCTTCAATTAAAATCCAATTTGACATTTATCGAGGGATGTGTATGATCCCGTTCCTTTGCTCATTTCTGATTGCTTGCTAATGCAACTCTTAAAAGCCTTGATTAACATTTATCGAGCAAAACAAAAAACCAATTTCTTATTAATGTCTACTTTTATCTAAAAATTAGTTGAGTATATAAATGGAAATTTTATGGAAGAGTCAGGCTGAGTGCCCCGACTGAGTGTACTGATCAAACTTCTAAAGATTATCCATTAGACTCTTTTTTATCGATTATTCAAACAAAACAAAATATTTGGCAAAAGAGCAAAAAATTCAGTATTTTTGTGTAAAAAATCCATTTTATAGATAGAAAATAATGTGACTGAAGAGCACATCCATCGATGTGTGAGTAAAGCCAATGACAAAAGTGTTTGAAAATTATTTTTCATTATTCACTTTGTTTTCTCATCTGATTAAATGATTACACACTTTCCTGAATCCTCTTTTAATAAGTTTAATATGAAAAACAATTTTTTCGTCTCTTCTTTGTTAGAATAGCTTAATATTGTTTGCTATGAAAAGAAGAAATACCCAGAATAGGCCTTATCTCGCACACACGCATACGAGTACTGTCCGATTGAAACATCCGAATAAAATTCATTTAAAACGAATAAATGTTATTAATATTTCTGAGTCTTATATCAAAAATTGCTTGAATTGAGTCTTTACTAGAACTTGAATTGATGAGACTCCTGGCAATTCTCTAATGAAATTATATAATGAGAAGCGAGCTATCGATCGGATAATTGTATACTTTATTAATTCAATTTATGCGCTGAAAAAAGGCTTTACTTTTTCTCTATAATAATATTCATTAGAAAATTAAATAATATTTTTATCCATTCGTTTACTTTAGTTATAACCGAAGCGTAAGAAAGTCTACAAAAAAGTGTCAAAAAAACATTTTTATCGCATTTTTTACTCTAAATTATGGAAATATATTTTCTGGAGATTTCCTTTCAAATAAAGTCATTAAATAAAGAGCTCATATAAGCGTTAACTATTGAACTTGATCAATTTGATCAAAATTCTTAATTAGATGCAGCGAGCAATCCATGAGAAGATAATTGATCCATCACTTAGACATTACATGATTTGAATACTTGAATAAATCAAAGATTATTTGCAAATACATTGAAATTGGTTTTCATTGCAGACAATGTTGTGGTCAAAGAATTGGTCTCAAATGCCGACAATGAGCTCACACCTAATGGTCATCAGTCTTCACAGCTGTCAGTATCGAAGTCAACGATACAACTCCGTCCGCACGCAGAAGACAATGGGGTAGTCTATACGTGCGAAGCCATTCACACTGCCTTAATAGCGCCTATGAGACACTCACTCACTCTATCAGTACAATATCCACCTGGTCAGTCAGTCACTCAACCAATCAATCCGAACCTTTTTTATAAACTTGCAAAACTAAAACTAAATAATCGATGATTTACTCATTAATTAATTGAACTACAGGTCAGCCAGAAATTACAGGATATACGGAAGGAGAGACCGTTCGAATGGGCGATACTCTGACACTGATCTGTAAATCGATTGGTGGCAACCCTTTGGCACAACTGGTCTGGTATAAGAACGACGAAGAGGTAGACTTTTCGTTCACCACTACTGCCAACAGACAATCAGCCAATTCTCACACTTTCGTTGTGGACGCCTCCGATAATAACGCTGTCTATCGATGCGTCGCCTCTTCCAGCATAACAGTGACCCCAATGGTAGCTGAGGTCAAATTGCAGGTACACTTTGCACCCGCAAGAGTTACAATCAATGGTACAAAAGAAGCCAAAGCGGGCGACAACATCACAATGATCTGTCGCACAGAAAGAAGTAATCCTCCGTCAGAGCTCAGTTGGGTAGTGGATGGCCGACCAGTCACTGCCAGCAATAGTATCAGTGCTGACCCGTCCGGTGGTTGGATAACATCAGCGAATGTTACGGTCACAGTCACACCACAGGACAGGAATATGAAAATGTTATCCTGTTATGCCATTAATCAAGCCCTGGGAGAGACTATAGTGGAGACGGCCGTCCTTAACATTCTATACGCACCGGACCCGCCCAATATATTTGGATATACCGAAGGCAATTCAATAAGAGCTGGTGCCCTACAGCGCTTGACCTGCGTATGTAATGGAGGTAACCCCCTGTGTCAGCTCAAGTGGTTTAAGGGCGAGTCAGAGGTGACTCACGCAACACAAGTGACCACTAATGGGAACGTTGTCTCAAATGAATTGGGTTTGTCTTCATTTATCTTCGCTTACATTCAAAACTCAAAACTAATTGAATTTGTATTTTGAAAATCAATAGCAATAATAACTAAAGACAGTGATAACGGCGCCCAATACCGGTGCGAAGCCAGCAATTCAGCCACAATCGAGCCATTGATAGCAACCGTCCAATTGACTGTTCATTGTATGCGTTAATCAATCATTTGATTAATTAATTGAAAGTTAATCCAATTATTTGATACAACAGTTCCTCCGTCTGGGGTTTTCATCAAAATGAGTCCAACGCAGCCAAAAGCGGGCGGTCAGGTAGAGCTGGTTTGTGAGACGGGTAGCTCTAACCCGGAGTCAGTAGTAACATGGTGGAGGGACGGCTTTTTGCTCAATGGCCACCAGGACGGTATCATTGATGGATTGTATGGCGGAAAGACAACCAGGAATATATTGAGGCTCAACGTGACGAGCAATGATGACGGCGCCGTTCTAACGTGTCAAGGTAATTCAATTGACAAAATACGACATATGTGTGCGAACTGACACAATTCACATTTGATTTGATAGCCACCAACAAAATACTGCAGCAGTCGGTACACGACGCCACAACTCTGAGCATACAATGTAATTATCCATTACCATTACCATTGCCAATACCACGATCATTCTGATCACTTTTGATCATTCTGATCAGTGTCAATATAAATCAGAATTTAACTCATGTTTGTCTTTGCGATAACTCAGTTGCGCCCGAATTCCTCAACTCACCGCTCACTCAATTTGATTTGATCGAAGGTCAGTCTTCTGCCATAAATCTGACCGCAAGAGGAAATCCACAGCAAATTCAATATAAATGGTCGCGACTATTGGATTCCGCTGAGAGCACAGACAACGCAACAAACGTTGGCTTTAATACTAATCGATTTGAAACTGTGGGACCAATACTCAACATAACGGGCATATTGAGAAAGGACGCGGGGGTTTACAAATTGCACGCCACAAATGAATTGGGCAGCAGTGAGACAGCCGTCAAAATCAATGTTCACTGTATGTCATATCAGCTATAAATTCAATTTTAAAACATATCTTACAATTGAACTAAAAATAAATCCCTATTTTGATTGATTGATTGATGCAGACCCGGCTCACATTCTCAAAATAAACGAGCTAATTATGGTAGACGAGGGCACAACAGCTTTTTTGGAGTGCACTGTCGACGCAAACCCGACCACCGATACAACAATCACTTGGCGTAGAAGATATCGCAACGAATCGGATGCCATATCCACTCAACCCATTGACTCGGACCGGATGAGAGTATCGGTTGAAGGGACGGACACCACCACTAGTCACGCAAACAGTCAGTTCGGCCTCAAAGGAACTCTCATTATATACAACTCGAGTCTCGAAGATTCCGGTCAGACATTTGAGTGCATCGCTAATAATGGAGTGGGAGATAGCGATATAGGAGTGGCAACACTTCTTGTTTTGCGTAAGTTATACACCTATTTATATAACTATTAATCAGGTATTCCTGGGAATAGCTATTATTCCCCTCATTATTCATTCCTGTAATTAATTTTAAAAGTTTTCGCTTTTAATTATTGACTGAAACTTGAAATTAGCGAATATTCTGAGCAAACGATTCACAGAAATGAATTCCCAGAACATTCTTATGATTAAATTACTAGAAATTGGATTAGAATTCAATTTGAAAGATAACTTCCCTTAAGAAAAGTTAAGTATAAAACTACTGGAAATCCGATAAACATTTGATTTTAGTTTTAAAGGAAGAACTCTTTTTGAGTGCAAACAGTGATGCTTAGCCTCTGAATGTTTCCTTTGAATAGCTCTGATATAAAATTGAAGCATGCACAATTTTCTCGAACAAATGCAACCAGAATAATACGGTTTTCCATTATATAAGACATTAAAAATTGAGGGGAACTACAGATTGATTGGCCGCTGAAATAAGTGCAGATAATTTGGTGCACATCTCTGTGTGAAATCCAAAAGCGATAAAAACAGATTCGTTTATAATTTACTTAAAAGTCTTTTTTCTTCCTTCAAAACTGTGTTAAACTATAAACACATTTAGGCTTTTGTTGAGTGAATTTCTCATCACTTCTTCTCCTTCTTTGTGTTTTTGCGAACTAATGTCGAAAATATTTTTTTGTTTAATACAATATCTCTGAAAACAAGTGATAATATATTTCACTATATTTTGTTTTTTCTTCAAAGAGTTTCTCTCAACTGAATAGAAAAGTAATTTTAAGATAAATTCAAAGTAAAGTTTGAATTTCTTTATTTTTATCACCCATTATGACCATTATGACCATTGTGATCATGATCATTTGGAAAAGAGTTGGAAACTTCGTGATAACTTATTCTTACTTTACTTTTCCAGATAAACCAATTATTGACAGATCGCCCATAATATCTAAATCAGCTAGTGACAATGGATCTACTGGTAAACTTTACTGTAGAGCACAGGGAGCCCCAAATGTTACATTCACGTGGTCTAGAGAGGGACAGATACTGTCCTCTGCTTTAGAAACTGCCAAAAGTGATGACAAACAAAAACAAAAGGATTTGATCGGAAAAGAGCCCAAATATATAGTGGAAGCGACACAACAGTTAGATTTGGTTACTTATCAGTCGGTGCTGACAATAACAGGCGTTCAGAGCACTGATTACGGTTCGTACGAGTGTTTGGCCCGGAATGAGCTCGGCTTCGATGCCATCACAATCCAATTGAACCGAACGTCAAAACCGGACCCACCCCTGGCTTTGAGAGTAATCAACATAACAGCCGCTTCAGTACAGCTCCGATGGATTCCTGGCTTTGACGGAGGGCTGGGCCAGGATTTTCGTGTCAGATATCGACCCACTGCCAGCTCTGATCCGTCCTATTCTTATCGCGATGTGTTTCCCCCGAATTCAACACAAATACTGATCAGTGGTCTGAACGAAGACACAGAATATATCTTTAGTGTTCAAGCAATTAATGAAAAGGGACAGTCAGACTTCACCGCTGATATCGTCAAAGCACAGACACTCAAAGGTAAGACCAAACAAAGTCTCGAATTTCATGTTTTTCTGACCAAATCCAACGCTTTCTGCAGAAACTCCGGTCACAGAAACAGAAAAGATAATCTCAAAGGTTTTGCAGGAACACGCGGGAGATATTCCCAAGTTAATTGTCATCGTATCTCTTGTAGGCAGTGGTCTACTCCTCTTCAATATCGTAAGAAAATGGTCTCAAAAAATCAATAAAAATCATTAATTTTGTATTGAATTCAAGGTTTTAGTCATCTGTTGTATAAGGAAACGGAGGAGAAAGAGATACGAAGAGGGTATGTATTGATTTAAACTGGTCCATCACATTTTTAAACACAATCCCTTGCCATATAAATAGTACAGGATTAGGAAATACTGATTTTCATGAATAATTAATTAGATTTTGTGCCCAAAGTCTAACACAATTAAGAAACATATGAGTCATTAGTTTTCAAAATTCTTGAATAAACACTAATTTCTTTGGGTTTCTCCTAATCTCTACTTTTTTTTGTCGAAAGTCTTAAACACAAGAATTGGAGAATTCAGGCAGAATTGAATGAGAGGGTAGAAAAAAGTCACGTAATTAATTATAGCATTACTTATGCTAAGATAACACCTTTGGGTTACCCGTTCCCCTCCACAAAAACATACTCCACTTCTAACATAATTTGAAAAGTTTTTCCCCATTTATTCAATTTGTTTGGTGTAAGGGTTGGGGAGAAAACGGGAATAACTTTTTCGTTACGAATGAATAAATTTAAATGATTTTCACTTCTATTCTATTATTTCTCTCTTTTGTAAAGAATTTTTAGAATAAGAACAGAATATTCAGAATATTCTGACTTCTATTCAAACAAATTCTTTCAATTTGTTAACAGAATATTTAGATTCACTTCATTTTAGCGATCATTTGGAGCCATATTTTTCATTTTCAAACCTGTTCTTCATCAGCAGCTCTCCAAATAGTGAGGGATAGTCAGGCCTGCCTTCAAACTATTGAGCTTTTCAGGGCATTATCATTGCATTTGATAATAGCCTGATCACAATACTGAATAAAGAATATTATTAATATACCACTCCTGCGGTTATTGTTTACTATAATTTGTGGTAAAATATTCGCAAAAATATATAACAAATTGAATCTCATATCAGATATTTTAATAGAGAAATTCAGATAAATTGAATTTTCTTTTGTTTGAACTAAAGATGATGGTTAAAAAACACAAGATTCTTCATTTCCATTAATTAATTATTTATTACAATTAAAATAATTGATTAAATTTTCTTCTGTCTGTCCCCTCTCTGTCCCTTTCATTCCGTTTTCGCATTCTTTGCAAACAAAAAAAACTAATAGTTTTGGAGCGTTTGTGCAAATTGTGTCGAAGTAAGTGCTAAAAAAATTAGCATGTTCACTCAATTTTTGATTTTTTCTTCCACTGCATCTCTTATTGTATTATCTGTTAAACATTTTATAAAGATTAGAACCGAAAAACCCATTGTGAATGTGATCATTTTGATTGCTAAGGCTTAAGGTCTCAAATGACTGACATTTTATTTTCTAATTAATTAAAGAGAGTGACGGAACCGACAGCAAAGGAACGGGCAGTTCAAAGACGACAATAGAGATGTACCAGAGCTCAAATAGCACAGCCTATCACAAGTCCAATAATGAGACATCTCTTAGCGAAGAGGACGACAATAAGAGTCAGGACGCATACTCTGGACACACAGACTACGAAATGGTAAATATTCTGAATTATTCTGCGCCCTATTCTGTCCTCTATTTCGGATGAGTTGTCGATAAAATTACTGAAATTCATTAAACTTATGGAGAATTTCCAAAATGTGTTCAATAATTGATAGCAATTAATTTGGACCCGAATTTCAATAGACTTTTCAAACGGAATTTGATTCTCAATTTTCTTCATTAAAAAGAGTGGAAAACCCGATTCTCTGCTTCCGTTTGACTGAATATACCTTAAATTTATTACTAATTAGTTGTGAAACAATTTGCGAATTAATTCCCTTAATATTTATCTCACACTCTATTGTGGGAAATAACAGAATCAGACAATTATGGGTTTTCTGTTATTATGGCCTTTAATAATAGATATCCTGATGAATTATTTGATGATTTATTGAAGTTTTCACCAGAAAAATAAAAGCCAGAGCAGATAAAATTGAAAAATCATTCCTGGGATCAACTCTTATCTGAGCTCAAGAGCTGATTTGATTCATTGAAAAATCGAATTGAAAGCTAACGACAAGAAGTGGTTATAAATAAAATGAATGATTTCTTGACGTTCAGTCATAAATACAAGACTGAGCGGCACAGGCATAGGCACAGACCGATGGCAAAACTCTCCACAACATTCTCTATGAAAGTTTTGTGAAGATATTACAGTTTTATTGTATATAATCGTAAATCTATTTGTTATATACACTCACACTCTCTCCGATTGCGATACACTTTCAATAGAGTCGATACTAAAGCCGTCAAAAAACTTAGCCATCAATCAGACGAACAATAAATAAAAACCCGATTTTTTTGATACTCTTTTTTCAGGAAATCTCTCCGTCAGGAGTTGTGACAACACATTCGCACGGAATCAGCACTTATTTGATCGATGACGCCATAGCCCCGTCACAACACTATCCAAACACCAGGTTCACCAATCTCGGTGAGTGATATGGTCTGATCACTGATGATCAGCACTAACTTCAAAACCAATTCAAATAATTAGATCGAAAGCCAACTAAACACTCATTTTGTCATTTGTAGTGAATCCCGTCGGACCTGATCTGACGACAAACACGTATTACATCGACCGCCAGAGCGATGAATACGCGTCGGCTCTCAGGAAAAACGCGTACAATCAACAAATGGGGGTCAACAGCACCGGCAGTCTCTCGCCTTCGCCGGTGCCGTCACTACAGCCGCTGACCATTAGTCTGGCAAACAGTCACTCCGGACTAAATCACGTCAATTATATCGGCGGCAGAATTGGCGATCAATACTCAGATCATCTTTCGGTAAATAAGACTTAAAAACCAATCCTTTAAAGAAAATCTTGTTTTTGATTCACTTCTGAAGAAAAACTTTCAAATAATTGGTTTTCATAACATTTTTCTGAGTTAACGACGTTTTTCACTAATTTTTTCTTTTTTACGAAAAAACCATTAATTACTCTAAAAATCAATTAATTAACGATTCATTTGAATAATTATGGATAACCATCGAGTTTTACCATTTAATAGTTAGCGCACATATCAATGGCACAGTCAGTAACCCTCTTATCGATCGTGTTTGTCGTCTGACCGCTAATCCATTAACCAAAATACCATTAAATCTAATGGACTAACAATTAAATCAATAATAATTACTTGTCTTCAAATTAATGATTAATATTTCGGAAGTAAAACAAACATAAATTGAATTTTAAATAATCGTTTGAAACGGATATCAAAAGCCATAGAATTATATAATAAAGAATAAAATGAATTATTAAAGCCATTTGTCAGTAGAATTAGGGAAGGGTTGATCATTATTCAAAGTTAAACACCAAGATGATTTTATTTTAATTCGTCCATTTAAATCACCACATAATTAGAGATAATTATAAATTCTTGGTTAAAGAATATCCATTTGATAAACAAAAGTTAAATAACAGAATAATTTATAATAAAAGGGAGTCTTCGAGTAATTGCTTGAAATTCTTGATAATTTGTTTCACGAATTGATTGACTTTTGATTTAAATGTTTTTAATAAATGAATGAATCGTTTGATTAATTGATTTTACTTTACTTTTGGTTTGTTTTGCTGTCAACCCATGTATTGCACGAAAAACCACTTGAATTCGCTTCAATTCCTGATTCAGTTCTCAATCCATATCTGATTTAAACCCGAATTTAAAGCTAATAATCAACTGATTTATAGCCACAATCACCTCAAGCACATCACCAGCAATCAGTGCCACCCCTACCACCGCTCAGAAGTCTTAACTCAGTAAACGTGTCGACATTCTTACCGGCGATCAGCGAAGAGCCGATACTAACGATGGCACCGATCGGTCATTTAGTATAGAAAATCCAATTCAATGTGTTTTTTAAAGTAATTTAATGATAACTATATATAAATATATTATATATTTTGATAAATAATTTATTTCAAAACAAAACGATCGCTTGATTTGTATGGAAAACCAATTTTCTAATAATTATTTGATTTAATTATTTGTAAAACAAATGCTTTGAAAACAAAACTCAGAACTCTTTTGATCTCTTTTTCTATCAATTATTGAATTAAACCCAAAAAATGAGACATTTTTTGCTAAACTTTTGTCAGATTTAAAGAAAGAGTCAAAACGTCTGAAGTTTTAAATTGAATACAATTTGAAGTCTTTTATATTTAAGGCATTAAAACAAAAATCTTTTTATAACAAAATGTAATATAAATTAATAGATATAATAATAATGAGTGCCTTAACATTAATAGTCTTTAATTCAATTGTTTTTTTTTAATTTGAATTTTTTTGTTAAATAATTTCGAGTTTCGAGAAAAAGTGTGTAAAAAACTATTTGTAATATAATTTATAAATAAATCATTTCCTCATTAAAAGCTAAACTTGTAACTAATTTCAGCTAATTGTTATCATTCTCATTATAAAAGTATCAAAATTAATTTTTCGCTAATTGGGGCGCAAAAAACGTAATTTAGCTTACTTTTACTTTTAGCCGATCCTCCTTATGGCATAAAACTTACCTTCACCACAATCCAGATAATAAAGAATCGGTTCCATTGATTGTGTGCATCAAGAAGACCAGGCGATAAACTCTTTTGGCGCTCTAAACGAATTTTATCAAGTTCATTTTTAATCAGAATCATATGATTTATTAAAGTCTTCAAAGATTTTGGACAAACCTTTTGTTTGATCAACCATTTGAGTGAATTATTGAAGGAAAAAACAGTTAATTAATGACACGATTTATAAATCAATTGAATTAAACACAAATTAAAAATAAAGTCAATTGAATCAGAGGTTAAGACATAAACTTAAGTCAAACATATAGTGACGTCTATTGTAATAAAGTTTCGCTAAAATTGTTAATAAAATCACATAAAATGCTGTTTGTGTTGCCCTCTGATGACAACTCACCACAAAATATGTGCCATCAGATGGCAATATATTATCTAATATTTTGGTCAATCAATCGCTTTTAATTTGAACAAGTTAACAATTAAGTTTTTAGATAATGTTACTGTTCAAGGACAAAGTTTACTAACGAAACTAGGTCACAGAAAAGCTATTATTAGCTAATAATTGGTTTATTTCAGAAACATTTCTACAAAGTTATACTTTATTTCAAACTTAAGTGAGCAAGATAAACTTTTCTGATTAGTTATCCGAAACAATTTATTTGTTATTTTCAATCAAAAATCAATTAAATTAAAATCTATTCTATTTTTATGGCTAATTATTAACACAATTAAAGAATTCATTGAATTAATTGATTGTTTGTTTAATTTTTGTCTTTTTTGTGTAGAAATTACAGAAGAGAACCAGGAATAGTGGTACCTGTCCTAAAGCAAATCCCAACCAAACAAACGGATAATCAGATTGTTTCACTAATAAAATGAGATAATATGTGCCAAGTATAATAAACTGTGAAATCTCAATCTTAATAACAATTTTCTTTAACCATAATTGAGATTTGAGTTCAGGTTTGAGTGCAGTTAACACTAAATAAGCGTAAGTAGAAAAGTGGACAATTGTGTTGAGAAAGAGGTAGAGCCGTATCGCAGGAATCATTCCGTTGTGTTTGAATGACAGCCAACAAACGAACGGAACAATTGAGTGATGATACAAATGAAGAGGAGTTATTTGGTCCGACTTTTTCCGTAAAACAAAGAATATTGTATCGAAAAACTCAAAAATTCGTGCCATTGTGTAAACCCATCCTTTAATCCATAAATAATTATAATTTAGTTATATTGCGGTTATGTAGGGATGACCAGACTCTCTCTGGTTCTGGTTATTGCTCATACCTAGCGTGAGAAGCCATAAAGTCATGGGTGAAAAGTCATCTCTTGAGGGGTACTTAAAGTCAAGCAAAACGGATCCGTAATCTAATGATTTGGCGGACCAGTAAACACCGTAGATGTTCATGCACATCTGACTCACATTATATAAAAACATTATTTTGTCCAATTTTAATGGTTTCCTTTAAGAATTTATCGTAACATTAATGACCTAATGTTGAAATTTGCTGAACAAAACTCACCTATTCTTCATATATTCAGGAAGTATTTGAGTCGTTAATAACAAATAAAAGCCAATAATAGAGAGAATTCTCCACAAACCACCTCTAAGAACAAAAAAGGAGTCAACCCTGGGGTCACTTATGTCAATCCAATATTGGTTGGAATAATAGTATAATTTTCCGATTAAACTCATCTTTGAAAAGCCAAGTCTTAACAGACGGACCTCTTCTATACTAAATGAAGTTTATTTAGAACTTACATAATATATGGAAATATATTTTTTGCCGATATTTGGGATTTTTTCTCCAAAACTCTTCCTTTTCTTAAGTATTGAATTTAAATCATAAGAATTGTGTAAAAGATAATTGTTTTTCACTTGAATTCAATAAATTCTAAATCTTTTTATTGAGTTTTTTGCCTTACAATTGATTAAAGGGTTTTTATATTTAAGGAATAATTCTTTGAAAAATGATGGCTAATGTAATAGGAAAAGCCATTCAATAAATTACACTTAATTATCCTTGAAGGATTTTTTTCACTTCTAGCAAATTCCCATAATTTGTTTCTATTTTAGTATTAATTATATTAATTCTTGTAAATTAAAAAACAAAAGTTTGGCCAAAGTTTGCATCTTTAAGGTGTAAAATCAGAGATTTAAAGACCTCGAGTTTAACCCTTTTTAAATTTATCCTTCAATATTACATTATTGATATGAGGCTATAGTTTTCTTTTGCTTTAAGAGATTTAATAATAAATATTTCGATTGAAATCTATGGAAGTCAACTGATTTATCAAATAAAAGGAATGTCATAATCTGTCACAATTATGATCCATAACCACAAACCACTTAATTTATTTTCACTTGATTTATATCCGGTTCAAATCATTTTGCTATTTCTAGTAAACGTTTTAACCAAGAATTTTGAAGTACTTATTATAAGTGAAAGGGATTATATTTATTTCTTATTAATTTGACACTGACCAGACATTAAATCAACAAGATAATCTTACACAGATTCAAAGAATTCTCAGATAAAAAATGTCTCATTCAAAGTCCTAAATTCCTTTTTTAATAAACGAGGTTATTATCTTCAAACTGATTAAATGAGACTACATTTAAGTAAAAGTAAATTATCTATAATTCTGTGCGATTAAAGAGACCCTCAAAACCGATAACTCATTAATTTGTGTCAATTAAGTCGATGTAAACATTATGTCATTCAATACAAGTTATGAATGAATTCAAAGTATAATAAACTAAAACTTTTGAGGAAATGAAGACCAAATCGGAGGACTATTTGTGTGGAATCGGCTCTTGGCGTCCAAAATGGATGCAAAGAATGGCAACTCCGACCATGTTTCTGTTCATAATGGGTCTCTCCTCACTTATTCAAGGAGGTTCTTATGTTTACTTCATAGCATCGCTAACAACACTTGAGAAACGATATTCATTCAGCAGTAAAATATCAGGATTAATCTTGATCGCCGATAATTTACCTGAAATGACCCTTGGCCCTTTGTCCGGTTATTTCGCTAATCGACTTCACCGGCCCCGACTGCTAGGCTGTGCCTATTTATTAGTTGGAATCGGTTTATATATTGCAGCTCTTCCTTATTTTATTTACGGACCGGCTGTTCATCTATTGACTGCCGATCCAAACAGTTTAGGAAAGTATAGCAGTAATAAAACCATTGAATTCTGTGGTTTCGAAAAAGATGGTCAAAACAATTGCGATGAAGACAGTGGATCAGGTGGCGGTGCAGTTATTCCGGCTGTGGTGTGTTTATGGCTGGCCTGTTGTCTAAATGGTTTCGGATCCGCTTTTTACTTCGCTGTAGGAATTCCTTTCGTTGATGATAGCGTTAAGAAGAAAAACTCTCCCATTTATATCAGTATTATTTTGTTTCCTTATTCTTTGGTTTGGAAATAATGAGTTTCTTGATAATTGTGTTCAGGTACAACAGGTGCGATGCGGGTTTTGGGTCCTACTATTGGTTTCTTCCTCTCCTCTTTCTGTTTAACATTTTATGAAGATCCTTCCCGTAAGTCTTATTCTTTAAATTGATTCAATCTCTTCTCAGACAAAATGAAACACTTTTTAGTTGATCCGGGAATAAAAGATAGAAGAGATCCAAGGTGGATTGGAGCATGGTGGATCGGGTTTGTGGTTCTGGGGACGTGCGTAATATTAGCGGCGTTACCACTATTCCTATTTCCGGCCGAATTGAATAAAGACTTAAGACATAAACCAAACGCTCAAAAAACAAAAGGACTCTTAAAAGTCAAACAAAAGGAGAAGAACAATGATCCTGGTCTGTCACTAGTTGTATAATATTTCTCAAACGATTATAAATTTTCATTTGAAAGGTGCCTGGGTCAGGATTAAAAGGCTTATGTTGAATCCAATTTATATGTGTTATGTTGTCGGAACCACTGCCCGTCTGTTTGCTGTATTGGGATATTGGACTTTCAAATCCAAATACATTGAGTCCGAGTATAAGAAGTCTGCCTCAACGGCCAACTTGTTCTCTGGTAATTAGCAATTGTCTGACATTTATCTGATAAGATCTCATTTGAATACAAATTATTTGTGTCATCAATTAACAAAAGTTCCCATCAATTAAAAAGACAACAAATAATGGCTAACCTTTTGACCACATTATGATAATTTTGATTCAAACAATTATCTGATGAATAAAACATAATAACTATTCAAATGATTTGATAATTATGATAATAAACTCAATTTACATAAACAGGGATAATAGGAGTGCTGCCAACGGCTACCGGAATATTTTTAGGAGGATTTATAATTCAGTGTTTTAAACCTGGACCAAGATTTTTAACCACATTCATCACTATTGTGGAAGTAATAGCTTTGACTGGAACATTCTCTGCACTATTCCTAGGATGTCCTACTCCTGAATTTGCAGGGAAGCCCACTGATCAGTGAGTTGTTCAACCATACAATTTTCAAAATTTGAAATAATCACTACTTTTAGGAGTTTTCAAATGCAAACGATGTGTAACGCAAACTGTTTTTGCACTCAAAAAGCATTTCAACCAATTTGTGGCCCAAATGGGGTTACAAACTATTTTTCACCATGCTACGCTGGATGTGGCAATAACTCTCTCATCAAACAAATCAACGCAACAAATGTTCATTGAAAACTAAAAGAAGCATGATCATGCTAAGTAATAATAATAATTCGATGTTTTTCAGGAATACACTGATTGTGAATGTTTTGGAGGAACGGCTAAAGAGGGTTACTGTGAGACTGACTGCGGAAACAATTTTGCCACTTATGTGACACTTCTGGGCGTCAGTAGTATTGTCGGGAATTTAGCCAAAACAGGAAACTCAATCATATCTTTCAGGATTGTTGACCCAATGGATAAGAGTTTTGCAGTTGGTTTAGGTGGTGCCATTTTCTGTATTTTCGGTAATCTTTCTGCTCAATAAATAATAAAGAATAATTTCGATTAAATTATCAATACTCACAGCTTTCATTCCGTACCCATTGATTTACGGGGCTGTGACTGACTCAACCTGTCTCATTTGGGAAGAGAAGTGCGGTCGCAGAGGAAACTGCTGGGTATACGACATCCCTAAGTTTAGAAAATATTTGCACGGATTGACAGTCGCACTATACCTGATCGGTTCACTTTTTGATGTGATCGTGATTATGTTATCTGGAAGAATTAAGAACTTATACGACGATGGAGAACAGGATCAAATTGAAGACAATGATAAACATAAAACTAATTCCAATAGTGACCAAGAAATCGAATTATACTAATTATACATAAATTTAGTTTAAGATAATTTAAGTTAACTTTAATTCAAACCATGTTTTTCGTTCACAAACAATAAACCAAATAAAGTTATTTTTAATCCATCAAAAAGTCTTTATTTCAATCACAACTACAACAACAATAATATCCATTTTCATTAACAATATTTATCGAGCAATTTGTCTACAAAAGGAATATTAAATTAAAAATTACAATTATTTGGTTATGTTATTGCTTTGTTACACCACAACAGTAAACTGTCCAGTAAATGGTCTACAAGGCGTCATATAACAAGGTAATAACAAGGCGTCATATACCTGCAGATTACAAATAGACTGTTAGAATCGAATTTCTTTGATAAAAGTAAAAGGCTTTCCAATACATGATTTGATTTTATCATTTTTAGTCTCTGTTTGCTTGGATCTACTCAATGGCTCGTAAATGAGTTTTCCGTTAATGAAATCAATGATTTTGTTTCTCAGGAATAATCGGTCGCTTTTTGTTGTCTTATTCTTGGCTTTGAACAGAATTTTCAGGATATTCAGGTCAGTCATAAAGTTATCCAACAGATTGTACTGAGCGATCAGCAACAGCTCAGGTAACTGCAACTCTTGGGCCGTTCGCACCAAATAATCGTTATAATAATCCCGACTTCTTTGATCGTAGACGTTGTTGTCGACAACTGTCTTATTAACCCTCTGTCTGAGATAGTAGTAATCTGAATAAAAAGCAACAAGCTTGATTTAATTAACTATCAAGTTTTATTATTTCAATTCTATTGAGTTTAACCAGGATTTAAAAAATCTCACCCATTAAATCATCTTTATTGTGATAATAAGCTTTTTTAAGAGAATCAGTCACTTTATTGGCACCGGTTCTCAGGAATGGCCTAATGTTAGGAATTCTTTTCCTAACCTTTGGGTTCTGATCGCAATTCGACTCAAAAGCATTAATGAGAACCAAAATGACAAAAAACAACGACAATATTAAACTGAATTTTGCCATTATTTTGATGCTCACAAACACAAGACATAAGAATAAATAAGAAAATATATTTTTCGAATGAATTTTATTATTTTCGGAAAAATTAAATACGATTTTGATGTCATATCCGAGGCTTCGATTTCTTAAAATAGTAGTCAATAATATTTAATTTGAACCATTTATAGATAATTGAGTTTTTTTTAAAAGACTAAACAAGGGCTAATTTCATCATCGATGTTCAGGTACTGGGGATAAAGTTACATGAAAACTAGCCCATGAACTTCTTGACCAATCGAAAAGCAAGTTTAAACACATCTCTGATGCCATTAAAGTAATTTAATATAATAAATATTTTCTTCAAAAATATCACAAATTATAAATTTATGGAATTTTTGTAACAGCACTTTCCAGTGAATAGTTTAAGTTAGTCCAAGTACTCCTACTATATTAAAGTGGGTTTTTAAATATTGTAACAAAAAATACAAACTCATATTAAATTATTAAAGAAATACAGTTTAGGATTAATTTAATGCATTTGTAAACAATAAATCGGTAATCGATTGCAAAATATAGCTATTATTTATCCTTACTAATAGTCAATTAAATTTCTCGTCTTAGACTAAAAATAGTCACAAATGGATTATCAAATAATGGAAATAACCCGGATCTCATTTATGAATCGCACAATCATTTGAGGGAAAAAATTGCATTCAATACATGTATAATGAATTTAAACACATTTTATTAGAATAAATAAATCGAATCAAATTGATTATGCTCAATTATTCAATTGAAAAATATTTTTTTAATCAAAATAGGAGCTTTTTAAATTCTTCATTATATTATCTTACTAAAAAAAAGTGCTTAAATGAGTTCCAAGGTTCTTATCAATGATCTGATTACAATGATGAAGGCTCTGGTAATATTAAATTTCCTCAAATCAATTGATCAAAAGCTGTGATAACAAATAAATTGGTGTAAATATTGAATTAATTGAAAATTGATTCATTGATTCACTGAAATCAGACCTAAACTAAGCTATTTGAAAGTGTAAAGGAGTTCCTCTAAAGAAGAGCTCAGGAGTCAGTCATTTAAAAACAAATTTTTATCTCAAAATAAATCAAAAATTATTTAAACATTCGCTTTCATAGCAATCAATCAATTTGTAAACAGCTTTTGAAAAAGCATTACTTATTTTGAATGTTTGTCTTTAAAGTATAAATAATATTCTTCTGGTTTTGATATCCCATTCTGTTCTCACATTTTCCTGAAGTCCTTCTCAAAAGGATTCTCTTTTTTAAAGACTGATTCAGTCATACATTAAGTCTTGTTATTACATCTCATCTCAAATGAGAATAAAAGCTATTTTTAGTTAATTCTTCATTCAATTAGGTCTTCAAAAATAGACTCTCATATTATCTCCTTTTGTTTCTTGTCAGAGAAAGAGATCCTTTTAGAAGAGAATTATTTTTAAAAAATGACCAAAAGTGATAAAAATGTGCCTAAAAGTGAAAGGAAAGTGGAACACATCGCCGATATAGTGGGCGATTGGGGTGTTTGGCAATTAATTGTATTTTGTTATGTGTTTTGTTTGTGGATAATAACAGCACTGAATAACATGGGATACAGTTTCTATGCCTATGAAGTCGAGTTCTGGTGCAATGATGTGCCAAATGATTATCCGGTAATTACTTCGAGCATAAAGTTATTCTCATTGTATTGAAAACAATTCACTTTTGGCTCTATTTATAAATAAAACATTTGTCGCTCACATCTATTAGAACGAGAGATAACATAAAATATGCCCCACCTTTCCCTTCTTATTATGATTGGGAACAGCATTTCAATTGATATAAGAGATAATATCCAGGTTTTAGTCAACTTTACTAAACCTGTACTAAACCTGTCTCAAACAAAAAGCTGCAAATATATTGTCAAACGAATCAAAAGTCAAAGTCATTGTTGTTTAACAAATGCAATCATTTATTATTCTCGATAAAAAAAATTGACAAAATAATCATGTTGAGTCTAGATGGCACACATTGTCTAATAATTACTTTTAAAATATAATTTCAAATTCTATATTTTTATTCTTCAGGATGTTTGACAAAGAATCTAAGCATTTAACAAGAAATAATTTTGACTTTTCCAAGTTAATTACTAATTCTGATAAATTGATTTTTTAAATTAATTATTTAAATTTTAAACTACGCCTAACCTTAAACATTTAAATAATCATTTATTTCATTCAACATTCTTTTGGCTCTTTTTCAAATCATAATAATTTATTTATATAATTAATTACATTTGGATCAGAATAAGACGGAACAAATGAAATGCTTTAAATTTCTTCATCCGAATGAGTCCTGTACTGAATGGCGATACAGTGGGGAACAGATGACCAGAACTATCATTACTGAAGTAAAGGAATACTTATTTAGATTTTAATTGATTTTAATAAAACAAATATTAAAGTTTAATCTGGTTTGTGATCGTTCAAACTTGGCATCACTCACACAATCCTGTTATATGTGGGGGTATTTGATATCTGGAGTCTTCTTCGGTTATATATCCGATAAATATGGCAGAAGACCAATGATATGGCTCTCCATTTCTATCGAGATATTTGCCCTTTCCTTTAGCGCATTATCCACTTCTATCGTTCAGTACCTGATATCTCGACTTCTTATAGGAATCGGTAGTTGTGGTCGAACCTGTGCTATGAGAACATTAGGTTAGCTCTAAATTTCGATAAATTAGAAAGTATCTTGCTAATACCATTCCTTATTGCTTATCAGTTGCTGAATGTGGAAGTCCTAAATACCGGTCAGACATAATAACGGGTTCAGCCATGGGATGGATTGTGGGCTATATTTTGCTTCCATTATTAGCGTATGTTTTGCGAGACTACAAATTGATGCACTGGTTTTCAGTCGGTTTTTTCACTTTGATGTTGTTTTGGTTCTATTTTCTATGGGAGAGCCCGCGTTGGCTCATCACTAATGGACAAACAGAAAGAGCAAAAGAAGTCTTAAGATATGCGACTAAACTAAACAAATTGAATAAAGACAACTTTGACCAGCAATTCACACAATTAACTGATCATCTTCAGAGAGTATTTGATTACTATTTGAGTTTATCTTTTTATAAATTCACAAATTGATAATTTAGGCCAAAAAAGAAGAGGAAGAGTCAAAGTCGAAGAATAAAGTTTCGATCATTGATTTGGTCCGAACACCAAATAATAGAAGAAATACACTAATTCTGTGCTATTCATCAGTGGTTATAGCGCTTGTCTATTATGGCTTCAGTCTTAATATGGGTGACTTCGGCGGCAACTTTTATGTGTCATTTGTGTTGTCAGGACTGGTGGAAGTGCCCTCACTTATTGGCGTTATATTTTCCGTTAGATTTTTGGGCCGAAGAGCCTCATATGTTGGCTCTCTTGCCGTCATATCTGTGGCCTGTCTGGCAATCATTCCCTTTGAAAATAACAGTTGGCTGAGCGTCACATTCGCTCTTTTGGGCAAATTTGCTGTCACTTATGCCTGGAGTGTTCTCGACATCTATTCCCCGGAAATATTTCCTACTATTTTACGAAACACCGGTTAGTGTCAGAAATAATTATAACTTCATATAACATTATTGGCTATTGTTTTCAATTAGGTTTAGCTGTTTTGTTGACAATAGGAAGGATTGGGTCTTCGATCTCACCCTTTATGAAAAATATGGTTAGTTTTATAGCAAATAAAAGATATTTTTATTTAAATTTTACTTTTATTTAAATCCAATAAAAAGACTGCAGATTATGGACTAACAGTTGTGATGATATTCTATGCTCTCATCACAAGTATTGCTTCCATTTCAACAATATTTTTGCCCGAAACTAAAGGAAAAGAAATTCCCGATTCTGTGGAAGAGGCAGAAAATAGGCGATCCCTTAAACACAAACAATCTAATGGACAAAACCAAACAAATTCTCTTTAATATCGATTCAATAAATAGATTAAGAAAATTATATTTTAGATTAAAATTAATTCAATTAAATGCTCGATATTGTGATCATATTGTTTGCTAATTATTCTTTGTTTCAAAAGATCAATGATTTGATAAAACTTTAAAAGATTGAATAAAAAACAAAATGTGTTTAGAAAACTGATTTTAGAGATTTAGAACACATTAGAGCATAAACTGATGAAACAGATGTACAAATTGTCCGCACATTTCAGCAAAATTAGTACAAATAAAATATTGAGTCAAATATTTAGTCGAAATGCCTAATATTCTGATCCAATTCTGTTTAGTTTTAATTGAATTTGTTTTAATTATTCAAAAAAGCGATTCATGTGAATGTCCTGCTTATGACGATGAGGACGACATTCAGGGCTACCGCTGTTTGCCTTCAATCGATTGCTACGACGACAAACTCGTCCGAGACTTTTGTCGCTCAGACTTCTGTATCGAAGCCTTAATAGATTCGGATAAGACATCGAATGGCGCGAAGTATAAGAACATCATTTACTCGAATTACACTTTCCGTCCGATAAGAACTATTCGGTTCACTCCAAAGGCGATGAAAGCCCTGCGAATGCATTTATTCTTCACTCCCGCAGAACACAAGTGGTGTGGCGTTGAGGTCAAGAGACGTACTATTTATTACATGTGCGGACATGTTATTGAAAACAACGCCGTCATCACGAGTTGTGATTTTATAAAAGCGACGGAGTCTTTGACTTTTACGGAACGACTATTTTTCATAACCGGTTTCCGGAAAATGAATTGCAATCAATTCGAGAATGACTTTCGACCCGTAATTGACTTCAATATAAAACAACAATTTGTGACAAAACCCTCGTTTAGCAGAGAAAACGCTACTCCAAGTGAACTCGATTTTAAATACTCTAAAAGACCTAAATTTTTATCATGGATAAATAAACCACTTTAACTATCGAATAACAAGAGAACAGTTTGACGCCAACCGGAAAATATTGCAAAGTTTGGGAAAATGTGAAAAAAGCCAATAATTTTATCAAAATTATTGAATAAAAACATTTTATAAAAGATATGATGAATAAAAGAAATGAACTTTCTTCAATTAATTTGCATTTTTCTCAACTAATTGACTCAAAATTCTGAATTTTAAAATAAAAAAGATGTAATTTTATTAAACTAATCAACTTAGAGATGAATTTAATGAATTGAATGCTTTATTTTGGATAACTTTTACATTTTTCCTGAGAATGTTTAATTCTGAAGAACTCTTCATCTTGTTTGTTCAAAAACTCTTTTTGCACACCATATTTGCAGGCAGAGGTCACGGCTTTGTATTCGTTTTCGTGGAGTAATTCGCCAGTTATGATGAATCGCTTATTTTTCCGAAACTTTCTGCCACAGTCTGAGTCTATGGTCCATATTTTGTGTGAATTGAGGGCAGTTCTACTACCCTGGCTCATTTTGACGAACTTTACTAACTCGAAGTCATACCAAACAGTCAACTCATCGTCAGTATTCTTCAAAACCTGTTTATCGGAAATGATTTTCACTTTTATCATAAACTCTGAACGACAGTACTGTTCAATAATATTGGAGACGTTTTGACTGCACTGACAGCCGGAACCGCCTTCACTGCAAACGACACAATAGGAGACAATCGACAGAACAAATGAAATGATAATCAAATCCAATATCTTTTTATTCATCGCTTTTGTTGACAACTCTTCCAAAAGTCAAACAAAAAATTCATAAATAAATAACATTTTCAATGAAAACATATGGGAATAAAATGGGGAATAAGTTTCAAATCAAAAGTTCTTAAAAAATAACTTTCAAATACAAAAAAAACTCCCTTTTGATGCTTTATAAGGTATTTGGGATTTATTTCTTTTATTTATTTCACTTCTTTCGGTAATTTCTTAACTTCTTCTTCGAATTGGTCGAGAATAGCATCGATAACACTATTACTCTTTGTCGGACTGTTTACCATTTTTGTCGGAATCATTTTCTCTGGTAATTGTGTAGAACTTTCTCCATTAGTCGAGGGATCAGGTCTTTGAGTGGAAGCCTTTAACCATTCGCTCCAAAGTGAGGCCAAAGGTTTGTCCGGTTTGTTGATCTCCTTTTCTTTTCCTTCATTAAGCCTTTCATCGATATAATCAATAGGACTTCCTTTTCCATTGTCTTTGTCTTCGTCTTCAATATAATCATTTGGTTCGTCTTCCACTTCTTTAGTGGGTTTTCCATTTGAATCAGCAGTTGGTCCGACGACACCATCAAAAGGTTGATCAATGCCATCATCCCAGATCTCATTGTTATTGTCGTCGTAGAGGTAATCATTTTTGGCGTCATTCCAGTCGTCTATTGTTTTCACATCAATATTATCTCCGTTTGAATAATGAGTGAAAACAATTGAATGAATTAAAACTAAATAAAATAATTTCATATTTTAGTTGAAATTGTTTAACGATTTTTGGCAAAAATAAAAATACTATTTAAATGTTAAAAATGGGTTGAATTTAGTCGTTTATAATTTTGTTACTTAATTGTCTCTAATTTACTCACTATTTATAAGCAGGTTAATTTATTTAGGATAACTAGAACATTTAATTTCTAGGAAACCAAATTGTTTAAACTGATTTTCAGCCAACAAGTGATCAGATTAGCCTTAATTACATTATAGTCCTCTATTTTTTGGAAAAGGGTTTTTCATAAATCAAACATTTGTTGAAATTTTGCATTTTTAGCCTCAATTTTGATTTAAAATGATTCTTTTTTGAAAATAACAAAATAATCTAGATTCTAGAATTCAAAATTAATATTTAAAATAAGACTTAACTCAAAGAATTTCAAATTTTAAACAAATATAAAGAGTATTGAAGTTGAAAATTATATAACAAGAATATTTTATTCTTAACTGATTTAACAAATTTTATTTTCTTCAAAAAAAAAAAATAAGAAATGTTTTTCATTTTCACCAAAATATTGATAAAATAGTTTCAAATTAAAAGTTTTATAAATCATAGAATTTCTTACAGTTTGAGTTCATTTATTTAAACCAATTAAAACTTATTTATCTTAAAATAATGATAATTTTATTGCAAGACATTTAGTATTTTATTTTTGAGAATTGTTTAAATGATTTATTTAATTGTTGATTGAGAGCCCGCCCAATATATGTCCATAATTTTGTCGAGTCTTTCAGATATTTGTATCGAAGAAGCAAAAGGAGACGTTTCTGGGCTTAAAAACTCTTTCATATATCTGACCAAAAAGTGATCGAAACCAAATAGCTTTTCCAAAGAGCGACCAATTTGACAAGCTGTGTCCAGCAATGCCTGTTGAATAGATGTGCATAACTTGCGTATAAAATCAGCCAAAACCAACAGAATTCGGTATAAAATGTCTCGAATTGGTTTTAGAAGACTCTCCCCTAAACCACCAAGAATATTGGAAACTCCTTGTGGATTCTGAACCAATTGTCGAGAACCAGTGCTTTCCTTTCTGTCGCCACTAATGTCGGCCTCATTTTCAAATTCTGCCAAAACGTCGTTCAGACTGTTTGAGGGTTTGCTCGTTGTTTCGGTCTTATATTCTGGCAATCGTTGGACCTCTTGTTCAAAGTCTTGGAGCGATTTATTAATAGGACTGTCCTTTAAGTCGTTGATAGCGTTGACCACTGATAAGACTGTAATGAAAAAAATAACAAATATGTTATTCATTACAAACATTGTCGTAGTTTTGATGAAATAAATTCTCAAAACTAATTATTTTTGATTTTATAGCTCTTTATTAACACTCTTTTGGACCAAAGAATCGATTAAATGAGAATTTTAACCTTTTTCCTACTAAATCGGTTGAGCACCTGTTCAAAGCCCATTTGTCACATGAATCAAGTAAATCAATTATATAATAAACGAGGAAAGGTATTAAAAGTATAAAAACTATCGATATTTACAAGTTTTTAGTTTAACTAAAAATTTTCAGAAAATGTTTTTCAAATTATTTTTATTGTTATTTATTATAAGCTTTGATTGCATTTCAGGCAATGATTCTGAGATTCAGTTCAGAACAAAAGGAGGAACTAAAGGAGGAGGAGGAGGAAAACCACGTCCACCTCGTCCTTCAACACCGCAGGAAATAGAGCCAACTTCAAGACCAGAGCCTCCGAGACCACAACCTCCGAGACCTGAACCACCCAGACCTGAGTCTTCACGACCTGAACCTCCCAGACCTGAATATTCTCGTCCTGAGCCTCCAAACAACGGGGGTTTAAGACCACCACCGCCTCCAGCTTTGGGAGGAATCGGAGATCTTATAACTAATTTGGTTAATGTTTTGATAAATATCATACAACAAGTTCTCACAACTTTAGGAGGAATTCTTTGTGAACTTCTTAATTCTGTGGCAGATCTTGTCATAAACCTGGCGAACACTCTGGGCATTGGAGGACCAAGAAATCAGTTTGTTTTCAATCTATTCAAACAGTTTTATAGTCGGGACTCAGTTATGGACACAATGGGACAAATAGCTAAACGATTGGCTAATGTTTTGGAGTCTTATCTCTTAAAGAGAGAAAATGTTGGTTATATTGGAGTCGATTCTTTGCGACAAATATTTGCTTGATTAAAATAAATAAAATACATTTCTATCAGTTCTAGGTTTAAATAGTTTTATAAAGAGTTTCTTTGAGTTAAATATATTTAAATGTTTGTAATTATTTATAAAAGTTTATAATTTTGTTCTTTTTTGCCTAAAATAGTGATTAAAAAAATATAAAATCAAAACAATTTGATTGAAAAGCAATTGAATTGATTGAGTTTTTGTTCTAATTATTCAAAATCTCTTTTAATTCACAATTATTTGAAATGTTTTCAACAATTTTCCTGATTTTCTCATTAATTCCTATTAATTGTTGTTTAATAAACAATAAATTGATTCAAACTCTGGAATCAAACAAAACAATAACGAATCAAGTCTTCAGCGCTGAACAAACGACTAAAAATTCTCAAGAATTGACTCAAAAATCTAATGGAAGTGATGGCATTACAGGACTTCCAGGACTTCCAGGAGACGATCTCTTTATAGAAAGCATAGAAAACTACACGTTTTCAACTCTCACTTTTGACCAAGAGTTAGAGTCTGGAACTGGAAGTGGTTATTCTGGTATTAATACTGGATTAGAGAATGTCTTTATTAATCTATTGATGACTATTATCGGCAAAATTCTAATGTTTATATCGAGTATCGGTTCAAGAGTTTTGACTAAATGTCAGATAATTTCCGATTTATTGCCAGAAGATCATAGTTTGCGACTTTTGCTGAAGAAGAAGGTTATCAACGATTCTTCTCCGGTTAAGATATTCTTGAGAAATGTCTACAAAATAAAGAGATTTTTAAATAATTATAAAATAAATTAAATTAATGTCAAATAAAATGTTTTCACTTTAAAGCAATTAATCAAAACATTTGTTAATAAAAGTAAAAATTAGTCCAAAAGTTCGTTGACTTTAAGATAATTGAAGAATAATTTTATTTAAATTAATGAATGAATTAATAATTAAACCATTATTTGTCTAAAGTTTTCTATTAATGTATAAAATGTGGAAATTTTTAAAAATTATTTTATTGTTTTCGATAATAAAAAGTATTGAAAACGAAGAAGAAGATGAGTTAAATGCGGATCAACTGAAAGAAACTGAAATGATTTGGCATTTAATCGAACAAATGCTAACAAAACCTATTAATTCAACAATTGATTCAATTCATGAGAATAAAAGCGATGAAAACAATTCAATAGAAAACTTATGGTTTAATTCAGACGATAAAGAAAACATCAATTTTAATGATTCCAAGAATAATGACATTTCATCGGAAAATACAAGTACTGGTTATGGAGCAGAAGAATTGGTTACAATAGGCGTTCCCTTGAGAGCTGTTTTGGGTTTATTTAAATCATTAGTTCGTGGAATCAATCAATTAATAGACAAAACATCATTACTTTCCAATCAATTGACGGAAAAACATGAGGTTTTGAGAGATTTTCTTAAAGACAATATTCTCTACACTTCTTCTCCTGTAAAAGAGTTCTCAATTCAATTAGAAGACATCAAAAGTAGTTTATTTAAATATTTGAAAGAATTGTAAAACAAATGCATTAATTCTTCTTTAATTATTTAAAAAACGATAAAATTAAAGTCTTTTAAATAATAAATTGTGTTTTTAGTTAATTTTTAGTTAATTTTTAAACCAAATAATTAGATAAATGATAAATCAAATGAAGTAAATGTGGTTTAGAAAAATGTCATTCACTTTAATTAAAAGTTATGAAACAGAAAACCATATGTAATCATATTTTGTGATTAGATTTCACCCATAAAACGAAATATGATTCGTTTTCTCTATAAAAAAGTCAAATGACTCGAATAAATTAGTAATTAGAGGAACAACTAATTAATGAAAACAAGTATTTGTAATAAATATCAGAAAACGAATCAAATTACAGAAGAATTCAAAATTCAAAAATTACAATAAAATGATCGTTTTTTTTTGAAAAATTCAAAACTGTATTCATTTGACACAAAAGTCACACAAATTATAATTATTTGCATTTTTTCATTCTTTGATAAAACGTCTGAATAATTGTTTTGACAATATTTGTACCGAAAATAACAAATGAACTTAACCTCAATATTGAGGTCAGGTTTAGAGCCTGTTATACAATAAACAGGAGTGGAAATGGAGGAACGCCTCAATTAATAGAAACACAACTCAACTGCCGTGAACTTTGTCTAAACGGTTCTCTTTGAACGGTTCGCAAAGACTTCCTATTTTTCGCATAAATTTCTGAACTAAAAAACATGTATTTCTTGACTCAGACTTAGAATAACATAAATTTTTTCATATTATTTGAGTTTTGTATCGAATTTGGAGTCAAGTCTTAGACTAAGTCTAAAGTCATTCACATTTTCAGTAAAGTTATAAAAAATATTTTTTGTCTCTAAATATGAATAACTTTAACCTAAAGAGTGTTTTTTGGATACTTTTATTGTCTTTATTATTCCTGATTATTAATGGTAAGCTTTTTTATCGCTTTATTTGTTGAGTATTTCTATTTTTACGACACTTTTTGAGATATGGATTCAATTGCTATAGAAATGAATGCTTTATCTAAACGTTATGTCAATAAAGTCTATGATTTGTTAATTCGTTTATTAAATAACTTTTCGTTTATTTTCCGTTAATTTAAAGCAAAATCTGATGTTTTGTCCGAAAGAGAGAACTCTGGAAATGGATTAGAAATAAGAGAAGAACCGGAAATCAATTCGGGATCTAAAGGAAGATCTTTCCCGAACTCAATCAAAGATTGCATTCAAACTTGTCGTCGATTACTATTTAGAGGCGATCGAGACCTTAATTATTGTATAGAAGGCTGTCGTATAAGAATATACCGAAAGATATATGAATGTGTTTTCGAAGAATGCAATGAAAAAGGTAACGGAATTCCCACAAAGTTTAGTCGAGAACAATACCATCAATGCGTCTATTTATGCAAAGTTAAGCCAAAGATAAAGCCATTAAAGCCGACAAAAGCGACAACAGTTTCCACGACAACAACAACAACGACTATAAGACCGACAAATGTGACTAAAAATGGTATCAAAGATATGCCAAAACTGCATTTCATTCCACTCGAATACCATTATTTCAGTGATAAGAAAAAGAAGGAAAAGCTTAACAAAAACTCATTGAATTGAATGCAAATTCATTGAAATTATTATAAAAACAAATAATAATAATAATATTTATTCTAATTTTTTTATATCAAGGAATAGAGTATTGAAGAGTCAATCATTTGGAGGAAAAAAATCATTCATTAAATAATTTATTGAATTCATATTCAAAACAGTTTTTTGACGTAAATGTAAATGAATTGCAAATAAATCTCTAATAAAATAATTTTCATATGATTTTCATATTTTTTGATAACTTGTGTGACTTTTGCCAACTGTTTTACACATAAAAACACGTCATCGACACTAATGTTATTCTATTTCAATGAGAAATCAAATTCAAACTCAAAACTTATGTCACTTTCGTTTAATTTATATATTTTTAAAAACAATTTCAAAGATAACACATCTTTCTTCTTCTTCTTCTTCTTAAAATAATAGCGGAAAACCCCTTATTTCCCCAAAAGTTCACACTTTGAGACTGAGAGAGATCAAGATATCTGTTGTTAAACACAGAGTTTGTCCAAGTTTTCCAATATCTTGATTACTATTAGTGTTTTTAAAAATAAAATAATGACTTATTGAAAGAGATTTCAATCGATTTGTCAATCGATAGGAAATGTTTGATAAATCGATTGAAAACTATAATTAAACGTTTGATTTGAAACTATTGTTATAAAAAAGGTGTTTCTTTCAATTGAAAAGTAGTTTCTATTGTTTTCTCGTTTCAATAAATCATTATTTGTTTTGTATAACAATTTATTTTTAGACTTTTAACTACTTTTTAAGCGTTTTATTTGTGGGAAATTAGAGTTTCAAAAAATAGTTTCAAAAACCTTTGCTTTTAATCATAAATCATTTTTTCCGACAAATATTTGTAATAAAACTATTTATTATGAAATGATTTGTCACTCTTTTATAGGTATAAGACGTGGAAAGGCATACAAACTACTCTTCCTTCAAATAAAAACCGCAAAATAGACTTTGATTTCTAGTTATTTGAGTCATTAATATTCAGTTGAATATTAAATACGTTTAAATGTCACACAATTTGAGCCTTAATTTGAATTATAAACAGAATTCTGTTTTTTGGCCTCAAATTAAACGCCATTTGGTAATGAAATGTATTTTTCTTACACTTAACACAATTTAGTCAAAAAATTCATCAAAAATTACAACAAAAAAAAACATAACATTGAATTAAAATATATAAAAACCACTTGAAAAAAGAGACTTAATATTTCTTTATAAAATAAAACTGCATTTCAATGACGATAAGCAAAAACCAAATCTATTTTTTGCAATATTTTGATAAAATTATTTATTTTTCTTCATTAAGTGATTGAGAAAAATGTATTTTTGAATAAAAATAATTAAAAGTAAAGTAAATAAAGGATTTCACTAATAATTAAGATATTTCTCTCGAGATTTGAATCGATATAACATTTAATATCAAATTTATTCCAATTAATGAAAAACAAATAAAATTTTAATTCAATTTATTTTAAGGCAAACAAAGTTTTTCATTGAAATATATTTTTGTTTTATTTCTATTATTGAATCTGAAAATGAAATAAAACTTTTACTTTTGTTTTATATATTTTCTAAACATTGAAGGTTAAGGTATTTGATCTTATTTTACATTAAATATTAAGTTAGGTTTCATTGACTTCAAAAGAAACGTTAATTTTAGGTTTTCATCGATTTAAAGACAGGTTTTTATAACTGAAAGGGAAAGTCTTGTTCTCATAAATTCTTTGGATTAAAATTGGTTTTTCTTCATCTCTTTATTATAAAATGAAAGTCAATAACAACTAAATGAGAAAATATCTTTGAATTTGAATTAAAATTCTTTATAATTAGTAATAATTAGTTAAAAGTTATTAAAAAATAAAATGATTTAATATTTTGTGAAATTTAGTGAAAATTATGTCATTCTTTGAGAAATAACTTCTCTTTCGCTTCACTTCTTGTCTTTCTTTTGAGACTTGTTTTGAGATTTCGTTTTCGTTGATCAGGTTTTTGGACTTTTCTTCCAATCATTAGAGAAGAAGAAGAAGTGATTAATGTTTTGAAAGTTTTCGAAAGATTTTTCAGAACTCTTTCTCAAGAGCTTCTAGTCTTGTCTTTAGTGTCTTTAGTGGTATTCGAGGATAACTTTAAATGTTTTAAAAAGAGTTTAATTGAAATCTTTTTCTTTAGTTCTTAAAAGTTATTCAAAGCTTTTATTTGAAAGAAATGTTTCGATATTTTGTTTTAATTTTGAGTTTAATTTCAATCATAAAAAGTGAATCAAATTCAACACAAAATTGGAATCAATTGATTCAAAGTTTTAATAAATATCAAACAAAACGTATTGAAAATGACATTAATTTTGTGGAAAATATTTATAATTCTTCAAAGATTTCATGGATTTGTCGAAAAAGTTTGTCTCAAACACTGAATTCGCTGAAAAGTCTTGAGTTATTCGCGTATCAAATGTACGATTCTTGGCCTGCATTTCCTCCGGAAGGGATTCTCGAGGGAACAGTCAGTAGTTTCGGAGATTACGATCAATGTTTGTCTATTGAAAGCAATCAAATAATAGGAAGTTCTCAATACTGTTTGATAACTCTTAAGATTCCTTTACCTTTGAATTCAAACTCAAAACACATTAATGTCAACCATAAAGTCGATAATCTTTTACCCGATTATTTGGTGAGAAATAAAAGCAATGGTTTTCACCACTTCTTCAATAAACTGTCAGAAAATGCGATATTTTTTCATTTGCTTCCAATAAAAGTCGGTTTATGTCTTCCAAATAAATGTCATTCAAATGATATCGAAATTATGGCTGAAAAAGGTTTTTCAAAATCAATTCTTTGGTTTAAATAATTGTTTTTTATTCTTTGGTTTAAAGCTTTTGAAAATTCTGGTCTTATTTTGGTTAAAACTGATTGCAATACAAGAACTGAAACTCATTTGAATCGAATGCAAACAATTGCTTTGTGAGTGATTTCAATGAATAAATCAAATAATAATTTCAGTGAATTTCAGGTCAATTGTTATGACATTTCTCTTGTTTACGATTTTTGGCACTTTTTTTCATAAGAATTATGTGAAAAGTAAGTGAAATAAGAATAAAGTAATAAAAGATTCTCTGAATTACTCTTTTCTCAGATCCGAAATATCAACAGTTTTTGGAATCGTTTTCAGTGAAGAGAAATCTGATTAAATTGATGTCAACTGAAGTAAAGCCCGAACTCTCGTGTTTGGATGGCTTAAGAGTGTTAACAATGTTTTACATAATTGTTGCGCACGTTATTGAATACACCGATTGGTCTCTTTATAGTCAGTAATCATTGAATCGAATCTCAATTCAATTGTTTTTCAAATACTTTTCGACAAATATTTTCTTTGTTTTAGAGTTAAAGAAAAACAATTGAATTTCTTAGAAAAGATCGAAAAGTTTTTTGACTTTTCTTTTGACAAAAAAGTCATTAATCATTAGTTTTGTTGAAAGAAACGATTAATTATTTTTCTTATTAGAGGATACTTTCAAAATAAGGACTTCAATGAATGAATGGCAGAATATTCCGCTCACAAAAGTCCATACTTTGGTCGAAACTTTCTTCCTTTTCAGGTATTTTTCAAACCATTTGTTGAAATCATTTCATAGAAAAAACACTGAACTCATTATTAGTTATCGTTTTTTATCAAATAAAGCAAAAAAGAGAAATAATTTCAGATAAAGAATACAAAAGATTTGCATTTTTATGACTAAAAATAGGAAAAACCTATTTCTCTATCAAAACAAATATTTATTTAAAATACTTTAAAAATGATTGACTTTTTTGTCTTTTTAGTGGACTTTTGGCGAGTTATACGACTTTAAAGCAAACGAAAGGAAATTTAGAGAAATTTAATCCAATTTCTTATGTTTGTCAACGAATAATACGTTTATTGCCTTTAATGGCAATCTTTATATTCTTATCTTTTTTGGTTCCTCTTATAAATTCTGGTCCTTTTTGGAACCAATTCTGGGAAGAAAGAGTTGGAGTTTGTTATGAAAATTGGTGGAAAAACCTTCTCTTTATTCACAATTTCATTGACGGACACAAAATGGTATTTCTTTTGATTGAATTCTATATGAATTAAAATCTGTGTTCTTATTAGTGCATTGGTTCAACTTGGTTCATCTCAGTTGACTTGCAATTCCATGTATTCTCTCTTCTTGTGATTGTTTTGATTCTAAAGAAACCAAAAATTGGATTAATTTTCAATTCATTAGTGATTCTCTTGTTTTCCATTTTAACCGCTTTTTTAATTATTGCAAACGATTTCTCCGCCGGAAGAGTCTCCACTCAATTCGGGTTAGAATTCATTGTTTAATACAACAATTAATTAATTAATAATTATTTGAATTTAGAGAACATTTCATGAAAAACTTTTTAACACAACTCTATTGGAGACCATGGCCTCACGCTCCGGTCTTTTTCATTGGAATCGCTTTTGGGTTTCTTTTATACAAAAGAAGAGAAAACTTAAATCAATTAAATCAAGAATCGAATCAAAACTTATTATCAAAAGTATTGAATAAAAAACCGAAAAATCTTTTTAAATAATTATTTGTTTTTCAGAACAAAAAGCGTTTGATTTGGATTTCAATAACAATTGGTTTTTGTCTCTGTTTTTATGACACTTATTACTGGACTTTCGGAGCGAAAAACAATAAATACATTTCAGCAGTTCTTTTGCCGACAACAAGAATCATTTGGTCGCTAAACGTTTCGACCATCGTTTGGATGTGTGTCTCTGGAAATGGAGTTCTTGTAAACCGAGTGCTTTCGTGGAGTGCATTCACTCCTCTCTCTCGACTCAATTATACGGTTTATTTGACTCACATTTGGATCGTTTGGTGTTATTGGGCTTCAAGACGACAACTTCCAGACTTAATGCCTTCAAATGTTTTTGTTGTCGTCTCTTATTCCGTCTTTTTTTCATATATTTTTGCATTTGTTTTCTCTCTTTTGTTTGAAAGTCCGTTAACTTTCTTTCAAAACTATTTGAGATCAAAGTTCTTCTCAAAACCAATAATAACTCAAAACGTGACGAATAATAATCAGAAACCAATTGAAATCAGTTTAAATCCAAACAAATGTTAATAACTTTTTTGAAAACAAAAAAACTAATAAAATCTTTATTTTTATAACTTTTGAGATTATTTTTAGAGATATTTAATCATAAATTTATTTCAAATCAAATTATTGTCAATAAATCCATTAATCTTTCGCTTAATCTAATCAAACAATGAATTAATGGAAAACTTCTTGAAAATCGATTCCTTTTAAGAGATTTTTGATATTCTTATTGTTTTAAACACTTTTTCAGCTGTTTTTCAATCGTTTAATGAACTCTTGATTTTTGAAAACGATTTCAATGAAAAACAAGTGTTTTATAGAATCAAAACTAAATCAAAGTTGAATTGAATTTTTGGGAAAATGTTTGAAAATCTATTCGTTATTCTATTGATTGTATTCTTTAGTCTTCTTATAGAAACTTCTTTTTCTGATTCTTGTAATTGTTTTCAAAGGAATTCAATTCAAGAGCCGTTAATTATCCGATCGTTTTGTTCGGATGACTTCGCGTGGAAAGTGTTTATAAGAAGTGACAAATCAGAGATTGAGTTCAAAGATTCAAAAAATCAATCTTTTAATAGATATTCAATTCGAGTGACAAAAGTATATAAAGATTCAAAAAATACTTCACTTTTTAGCCAACAATTCATTTATAGTCCGAAAGAATGTCAAATAAATCTACAAAAAACCCGATTTGTTATTGTTTTTGGTTTTTATGATAAAACCGATGGAAAATCGATTGTAAATGAATGCACTTTTCATAAGATTATCGATGACTTGAATGTCGGCGAAAGACTCTTCCTTTTAGGCGCTTATCGTCGGTTCGATTGTTTGGAAAGACTTTATTCGAGACCAGAATCTGTTGGATCTCCAGGAATGCCAGGAAGACCTTCTTCTGCGGGATTTCAAGGAACGCCTTTCATTCCTTCTCTTCCAGGATTAGGAGGTTTGGGAGGTTTGGGAGGACTTCCAGGGGTTGGACTTAATGGCGTTATTGGAGGACATGGAGGAACGGGAGGAAACGGAGGAATTGCTTTTGGGTCAGGTGTTGGAGGAAATGGGGGTTCAGGAGGTTCGGGGGGTTCGGGAAGTCTTCTCAAAAGAGTTAAAAGAGAAGAAACGGAAACAACTTCTTTGGATTCTCTTTTAATAACTGATACAAAATCTTCTCTTAATTCGTTTGAAAGAAAACAATTGAAAGAAAGAAAACGTTGGAAACCATTGAGAGAAAGACCTCAACAACAATCACAACAACAATCAGAGATCGCGACAAACGAAGAGGATTTGAATTTGTGTTCAATCGCTTCGTTTCAATCATTGCCTCAATGTTTGTCAGATGATTGGGATTTAGAGAAACCAATTGAAAGACCGAATAAGAGACGACCTTCAAGTCGACCTTCAAGAGGTCAAAGAGAAAGAGAAAAGGAAACTGTTTTTAAACCCAATTTCAATGAATATAATGTAAATGAGAGACCAATTAGAGGACCAATAAAAAGACCAAATGATTACAATTATAATCAGAATAGTTATGAAAATCAATGGAATCCCAATAAAAGACCGCAAAAAGAGATTGAAAAGCCTGAAAGAGACGACGATTGGCCAGAATGGGCTCAACTTCCGGTGGATTCACAGCAATTGCAGAATTCTAATGACTTTTATTGGAATCAAAATCAGAATCAAAGACCAATTAATCCAATAAGAAGACCATTGAGAGGAGAAGAAGAGGAAGAAGAAGACGTTTTGGGAGACAATCAAGAAGAAGAAGAAGAGATAATAGAAAGACCACAAAGAAAGAGACCAAAAGAAGATAAATCTGAGTCTTTTAGTTGTTCTTGTCAACGATTGAGACAATTAGAAGAAAAGTGTTCTCAAACTTTCGCTCAAACTTTAACGAAATTCTTTAATTAATAATAATTAATAAAATTCAAGTGTTTTTTCAGTTCAATTGATTGACAGATGTTTTCAATTAATTAAATGTTTTTAATAGTCATTGACTTTTAGTTTGAAATAAATTTGTATTTAATTCAGAGTTTTATTCATTAATTGATTTCATTTCAAAAATGTTTGAAATTGTTTTCGTTTTCACTCTTTTATTGAGTTTTAAATCAATTGAATTGAAATCAAATGAAAATGAAATCAAAGACTGTTTTTGTTCGGAAAAAGACTTGAATTCTTTGGAGAATTCTTTTTGTTCTTTTGATTTCAATTTTTTGGTTCAAATTTTAGAAGAAAAAGATTCAAATTCTTCTTCTTTTGATTCAATTAATTCAAATAATTATTCGAAAATTAGAGTAAAAATTGAAAAAGTTTATCGAGATTTAAAAGAAGAAAAAGAAGAAGAAAAAGAGTTTTTTATTCCAAAAGATTGTGGTTTAGAAGAAGAAGAAGTGATTAAAGATCTTTCAAAAGAGAAGAGAATTGTTTTGTTCGGAGATTACGAGAAAACAATAACTTTTCCGATAATCAACAAATGCTCGTTCATTAGAAGAGAGGAATTGTTGACTGAAAAAGAGAAGAATTTTTTGGAGAAAAGTAATGAAAATATTTGTTTAAAATCTTTAAGTCTTTCTTCTGAAGAGAAAAAGAATAGAAATTCAATAATAATTGAATCGAAAGTCAAAACTAAAGGGAAAAAGAAAATTCCGAAAAAAGAGGAGAAAATAACTGAAAAACCAAATCAAAACCCAAGATATGGAAATCCGCCGAAAAAGCCATCGAATAGTGATTATAAACCCCCGAATAGTGACTATAAACCCCCTTGGCAATCACAGGCAGAATCACAACCAGAATCAGAGCCTGATTGGCCCATTTGGACTCAAAGGCCACGCCCTGAACACAGTTGGTCATCAGAAGGGGAGTGGCCAAGTTGGTCTAAACCAGAGAGACCTGAAAGACCCCCCAATAGACCTCCAAATAGACCCCCTTGGAGTGAATCGGAGGAATCGGAGCCGGAATTCAGTCCAAACAAACCTCAAAGACCTCAAAGACCTTATCCTTGGGCTGAAAGTGAAGTCGATTTTGAAGAAGAAGAAGAGGTTTGGAATGAAAAACCAAAACCAGAAGAAGAATGGAATAATTGGGGAAAACCTGAAGAAGAAGAAGAGTCTATTCCTGAGAGCGAGAGTTGGAAACCAAAGCCACCGAATAGACCCCCAAATAGACCCCCAAATAGACCCCCTTGGGGGCAATCAGAGAGTGAATGGCAAAGACCTCCTCATAATAGACCTCAAAATCAAAGACCAGAACCAGAAAGACCTCCTCTTAGACCCCCTTTAAGACCCCCTCAAAGGCCTCCTTGGGCTGAACCAGAAAGAGAACCAGATTTCTCTGATAATAAGCCGTGGAATCAATCAGAAGACGAAGAAGAAGAAGGGAATGGAAATGGTTGGGAAAATTGGATGAAAAAACCGGAAAAAGGAAAAGAAAGAGAAAAAGAAAAACCTTTTTATTCACAAAAACCAATGAAAGGAAAGAAAAGAAAACCGAATATTAAAACAATTGATATTAAAAGTGTTGAGAACGAGACTGTCGTCAATGAAACCAAAGAAACCAATTCTTTGACAACAAATCCAATAAATTATTACTAATTTTCAGATAAAATAAAGTGTTTTTCGGTTGAAATTCAAATAAAACTCTTGAAAAACAAATCCGTTTTTAGATAAGAAAAAAAGTATAAAAAGTATTGAAATAAAATTAATTTCAATCAAAATGTCTTTCGAAGGAAAAGTATTGTCTTTTAGTTCTCTTTTCTCTTCTTTTATTCTCTTTTTCTCTTTTAAAGACAATCAGATGTTTGGCAGCAGTTCTTTGGAAAGAAGGCGAGTCTTTGAAGATCGAAGAGATAACTGTTGATCCTCCAAAAAGAGGAGAAGTGAGAGTAAAAATGGTTGCTTCTGGTCTTTGCGCGACTGATGGACATTT
>JAQIXD010000156.1:0-37281 GCA_034699985.1 Minunthozetes semirufus
TTTAATTAAAATTCTTCTCATTTGACGTCATTTTATAATAATTTAATTTTGATGTTTAGATTTGAATTATTTCCATCTCTGAGCTTATTATTTAGAGCCCACTCCTACTCACTCCAGAATTAATCAAATATTGAAATCAATAATATTTACGTCGTCGGCGTTCCTCTCGATATGACTTTTGTTTTGAATTCAATAAACAATTTTGTGAATATTCTTTGATAGCAAACCATTATATCAGATGATTCTTCAGACTAAAGTTTCTTACATTTTGATCAATTATAATCCAATTAAAAGTATGAATTAAGTAAAACTACTCTACTAAGTATCTTGTAGTGTCCTCCCACACCATTGTCAAATTGTGCCTTTCCCAATTGGGTTGGGATTAAATTCACTCGATATAATAAATGTCAAGTATTTGGTATTTCAATTTTAAGATGAGTTTTGAGATGAAAACTCAAAAATAATTGACGCACTCATGTATTAAACTAATTTTCTGGATAAATGTGACTATTTTTAAAGAAAAGATGAAATTCAATACCAACTGAACTTAGCATTTGATTTGTTTGGGATATTATTGCGATATATTATTAGTTGTCGTCTCTGTTGAGAAAAGATTTTGTTTTATTTCAAATTATATGTCGAAGTCTTAGCTCTGAATTAAGAGTTATTTAATGGAATTATTGCTAAGAATAGATTTCTGAGAGAAGTGACCACTTTATCAAAAAAGAGACTAAGAATTAATCTCAAAATGTGATCACAATTACAGACATTTTTCAAGACTCAAATGGTTTTGTTTCTTTCATTTCCATTACAAATGTCTGAATTAAGACAATATTTTAGAGGAAAAGAAAATATAAAAGATTTTGTTTGAGATTAGGAAAACTGATCGAAACAAATAAAGTGATAAATACAACAAATTCTGGTTTTTATATCATTTGGGTTTTCAGTTAATATTCGAGACTATTATGCGATTCCGTTTCCATTAACTTTATTTGACGTTATGCTGAGCAATAGCCCTGTGCTGAACATTAGTCTCAAGTTTTGTTTGCTGTGAATTTTGAAGATTAATTGTCTTTGGATTCAATTCTCGTTGAATTCATTTATTAAACGATTATTTGAAGTATTTTTGCGCTCAAAGAGTGACTTCACTCCACTCGTAATGCGATCGAAGAAATTCATTTTTCAACTGTTGAGGAGAACTTCAATTATATTCAATGTTTATAACGATTGAAAGTCATTGAAAGCATGCCTTTTATAGTTTAGCTTTTTTTTTTTGTCACAAACAGTCTTTGTATGAGTTTGTCGTCTGAGTAGAGTAATAAAGAAACGCATGTCTTGAGCTCTGACTGAATATATATTTTTGAGGGAAGTCTATGTTCTGTTTACGCATAAGTGGAGAGTTGTTCTCAAAAAATCATATTAAGCACAGGATTTGACTTCAAAATCGAGCACAAATTTTATGAAATTTCATATTAAAAGTGGAAAAAATTGAAGTTAAAGAGCTTAGAGTGGATGACAAAATATAGATAGAAGGGAAGGAATGGTTACGAACCCATAATAACAAAGATTAAACTGAAGAGCAGAGAGAAAGACACAGAAAATAAGAGTTTTGTAAAAAGTGTTGGAAATGTATTTAAAGGCAGTTCCGATCGCACGAAACAAGTCGTGCCGAATGACATATTGTGACCAAATATATAATACCATTACTTCTATACTCGTAAGACATGAACCAATAAAACCATCTGTTCCTCAGTTCTGTTCTCTTCTTTTCTTTTAATATAATTCTTAAATACAATTCTTGTAATAAAAATATTGTTTCAAATAATTGCTAAAAAATTCAATTTTCACCTTTTCTTCTCTTTTATTCTTTTTCAAGAAATTCATAAGTTTTGTGAAAATCATAGAAATTATATGAAACCTCCAAAATGTGAATCAATAATTAATTTGAACGATAATATCATTTACTGCTCTTTACATAATATTAAATGTCTATCTGTAAACAGAAAGACAACTTGTTTTTGTGAACAGGAATGTGGTCAGGATGATTCAATGAGACGAGCAAGGTGGTCAAACATTAGATTAAGCTCAGGATTTAAGGATTTAAGAGCTTTTGATAAGATCTTCTAAAGTTTTTAGAAACGGAAATTAAAAACTAGCAATGTCAGTTTAAATAAATAACCTGCTCATCCTTAAAAGATAACAGAAAAATTGATTAAACTCCAATTCCTTTCGTTTTGTATTCAAAAATACATAAATCCTGACTAATATTTGGAATAAATTTTATGCATTTTATTGACAGAACATTTTTCTTCTTTGAAACCCAAGAGTTATTGTCTCAAAATGAAAGAGAATTATTTACTCATAATATTATACATCAGTTAATATATCCAATAGTTTTGTGATTTTCATTGAATGTCAGATATTTTTTTCTGATTCGTCATAAAAAGCAAAATATTCGCTCCGATTCCGATTCAAAGCCATTCCATAAGACATGAATTTATTCGCATTTCATTCAAAAGAATTTTTTGAATTCAATTCTCAGAATTCTTGCCTTCAATTCATTTCTTATTTTAATTGCGGGAAAGGTTTTCGCTGAAAGAACTGGATATTAGGCACTAAAATATCTTTTCAATTCTCAATCAATACTTTTAATGGTTTTTCTTAGTAAATGACCTGAGCTTTTACTATAAATAGAGCTTGATTAAAGTTTTCTAATAAAGATATTCAAAATCAAGAATAAAAATAACTCTTCCGCTTACCTTTTGCATGAAAAATGAGTGTCAGATTAATTATGATGCCTACACACACATGTGCCATACCGTTCCCTCCAGTCATTAATTTTTTCAATTGAGATGAAATAAAATAAATGAATTGCTTTCAATTGAATTAATAAAAAACAGGAATTTTATGCAAATTATAATTAGATATATCCGTGAAAAACAGTTTATCATTTGGAATGTGATATAATATGAGATATTTTTTATAGCTTTTGGGTATTCCTTCTCAAACATCGAGTATTTCTATCAACTAATAAATACAAAGATGTTATCCAACAGTAATATCAAAGAAATTTAAGGAATTTGTAGAACACGTATCGCTTTAAAGTACTGTTTTTGTTGATTTATATCCGCTTTGTGTTTGTTTTTTATGTTCAATCAAATCATAGTTTTTTACATTAACTCAATTTATTTCTCAGTTGCGAACAATTCTAAGAAAAATCTCATCTTTTGAGTCCAGATATGACTAAAAGAGAATAATATTTAATTTGAAGACAATATTTGATTCGAAGTCAATAACTTCTGGAGCCATAGAATAAGTGACAAAATATGTGTCCAAAAGCCATAACTAATGAGAAAATGTCATCAAAATTATAACATAAGTCAGTCATATCAATAGATTCGTGTGAACAACATATTAACTAAAATACATATAAGTGTTGTGTCAGAGGAACGCATATCTCGAGTATCAAACCATAAGAACAGATGAAGTCAACGAAACGTCACTCAAATAATAAAACCAATTGAAGTTCAAATCTTTATTTAATAAAAAAGTGTATTTAAATAATTAATGAATGAATCTTTTAATACACTAATATTTAAAAGACTAAAAAGAGCTAGATAAATATTTAACAGTTAAAAATGAAGATATCGTCATAATTAGAGAACCAAATATAATGGCAGATGTATTGCAAATCCAAGATTCATATTTATAGTCATTACAAAATCCCCCATAATTTGAATCAAACACTTCTTCAGCGTTACTTTTAATGTCTTTGGCTTCAGAATCAGTGCATTTCGACTAAATTTTAGAAACAAACCAAAATTTTCAGTAAATTATTTATTTATTAAATTTACCTTGCTAATTTCTATCGCACAATCAAAAAATTTCCATGAACCACAGCAATATGCTTTAGGATCAGATTCTGTAGCGTCAGGATCGGCACCTCTATTTGTTGCACAGTTGACCACATCATTATAAATACTGGCCATACAAGAAGCTGTGTCTTTAGACTGTTTTAATTTAGTCGATAATAGCCAGAATTCCTGCATATTTTATATGCAATATTTAATTAACACTCTAAATGTGAATTATACTAATATTATATTTTATTTGATTTTGATCTTACATCAGATTTGTTCCCAATATTTGAATCACATTTCACTTCAGATATTTTATTCAAAAATAAGACACACAATAGAATAGGAACATGGACAAATCCTTGATTCATATTCTGCTCAATCAATTAAATTTTTTCACTAATTTATAATTGAAACTAATATAAAAAGCAAACAAACTCATTCTTTTTATACTAATTTTGAATGAACATACAAAGTATAATAAATATTTTTATGATTACTTACAAAATAGATGTGTCAGAGCAACTCGAGTATCAAACCATAAGAATGAAGAACAAAATGTCACTCAAATAATAAAACCAATTGAAGTTTAAATCCAAAGATTTTTTACTTTTTATTTCACAAAAGAAACTGTTAGTATACTAGTATCTAATTGCTTAAAAAGAGGTAGATAAATATTTAACAGTTAAAAATGAAGATATCATCAAAATTAGAGAACCAAATAAAAGTGCTGCTCCACTGCAAATTGAAGATCCATATTTATAATCGTTGCAAAATCCTGCATAATTTGAGTCTTTCACTGCCTGTGCGTTAGTATTAATGGTATTGGCCTCAGATTGAGTGCATTGTGACTAAATTCATGTAATTCAAGTCAACGTGAAATATTTTTCAGTATTTATCGAATTTGTATCAAATTTACCTTGCTAAGTTCGATGGCGCAGTCGAATATTATCCACGAACTACAGCAAAATGCTTTGGGATCATTGGTTGTAGCATCAGGATTGCCCCCTCTGTTTCTTGTACAGGTCACCACATCACTTTCAATTTTATTCATACATGACTCGGCGTCTTTAGTCTGCTTTAATTTACTCAATAATTGTTGATGAACCTGCATATTTCAAACACAAAAAATGCTTAAATAAAATGTGAAATAAATTTTAATATTATAATTGGTTTTTGTTCTTACATTAGATTTGTCGGCAATATTTGAATCGCATTTCACTTCCGATATTTTGGTCAAATAGATGACACACAATAGAAAAGAAATTTGGACAAACTTTTGATTCATATTTAGCTCAAACAATTAAATGAGTTCAACTAATTTAGGAATAAAACTTGAAAGTTGTAACTAATATAAAAGTTACCTAATATTTAGCAGAATAACATTCTTTTTATACTTATTTTGAGTGAGAAAGTCATTAATATTTGGTTATAATAAACATTTTTTATGATTCATGACTTAGAAAATTACCAAATTGCTAACGCTTTCATTTTTTGTCCATTTTTTATAATTGCCCATTTATGATTTACTCAAATATAGTGAAATGTATTATTTAAGTGTGCTAAACTACATTTATTTAGTATTATATGTTGATATCAGTTAAGTAATCTTGATGTAAATCAACTGAGAAATCAGTAATGAACTATTATTACCGCATTATTATATCAATCATTATTAAATTATATTCCATTATTAGATAAAAGGTTAGTTTTTCCTTAAATTCCTTTCTTGTTTTTGATATTATTTGCTCTCAAAGTCATAAAAATTGTTGCTCTCTTAATTTTATTGAATAATTTTATTCATTTGATGAAATTTCTACATTCAATAATACAAATTAATTTTATGACAATTATTTTTATAACAATTGAGATAATGTTTTGGTTCTCTTTCGTAAAACTTATCTCAAAGTAATCAAAAAATTATTGCAAATCTTTGAATAATAATTGAAAACTTCAATAAATGTTTTTATTGATATTCTTGTGACACGAGTTACTTCATTAAACATGTTTTACATTTGATTGCAATTCATTGAAATAACTGTCTTTTAAATTAACTCAAATTTATTTATGAAAGCCTTTCGGGTAAATAACAGTTGAACTGTAGCTCACAATTCACTATAACCGCAAAACTCGTGTCATTTCTTATTATTTTTGTGACACTTTTTAAAATAGCCCTCACATTTCAGAGCCATTCAAATGTAAAGAAAAATTTCAATTTTAGCAAAACTTAAAGCAAATTAAATCAAATATCAGACAATAATCATGTTTTTGAATACAAATTCAAAAGCACTTAACCATCGCTCAAACGATACTTATTTCGGATGAATTAATTGAAGACTTAATGAATCACTTTTTCGATTTTAATTGAAAATCTACTCTTAGTTACCTTTACTGAATGCGAGCGGACATACACTTAAGGGGATTGCATGTTATTAGAGAGAGAATTTTGCAATGGCTTCAGTAGTTGTTGCTTGGTAATAGTAATAATCATATTAGGTTTTAATGAAAAATCCGAACCAATCAATAACTGAAGGAATGTAATGATAGCACTCGATTTAATCCTAAAACTACTTCAATTAATATTGAGATATTCATAAGAAATTACCCGATACTCTAAATGAGTTTACCCATGAGTTCAAAGATTAGTTTTTCAATGATTCTGAGAAATGATTTCGCAAATTGTTAGATTAGTTAACTTCTTCAGCTCAATCAATATCCTTCTCTCAAAAAATGCTTTTAAAGATACTTTTAAATCATATAATTTAAGCGAATTATGATTTCGACAATATTTGTGATCAAACAAATCAATAATAAAATAGTCTTTGAAAGTAATGTTAGAACAACAGAACAACTGAAAAATGTTCCCCAAATCCAATTGATCTGAAAAAGGCTTCAATAGAAGTTCAATAGAAATAATCAATGATTCGTTCAATTTATTTGCTTTAGAGAAGTATTTTTTGGGAGCACTCGATTGGAAATCCAAGAATTTCAGATTCATTGCTCACTTTTTCAAATAAAAGACTCAGCCGTCAAATATTTTGCCCATTTGTCGGTGTAAATGACATATGAGAAGGAACTGCACGTCAGTCTGTGCCACAATCCGCTATAAGTCGTTGTTTTTAATTTCCGGAATTTATTTCTATTGTTTTTCATTCAATAAATTCATTCAATTTATTAATGAAGTTATCGTTAGAGTCGAGGAATTCGTATCCATTTCTCCATTAGTTTAAGAGTCGTTACAATAAACAGGAATCGATTTTTTCGCCATCAGATCTAACGCAACATCTCTTATGAGTTCTTAACATTTGAACCAATTTTTTCGTTCAATTTTTCTTTCTTTACTTCGAATTTAATTCTCTGAAAAAGCAATGAAATGATGCCTTCGATTGATATTTCGATGTTTTTCTTATTCTATTTGCTCTTTGTTTTTGTTTGTTTACGAGAATAGAGTTTATAATCAATTTTTCAAATGCTCTGCTCTTTTCCAGACAAAGTATCCGACAAATCAACGCATTGTGATAACAAATTTTTTCAATTTGTCGTAAGACTCAGAATAAGATATCTGTCTTTCGACTGTCTTTGGAAAGGCTTTCGATTTAAATTCTAATTCAATTACTTCTGAGAAACACAAAACCTCTCACTATTTTCGACAACAAATGAGAAAATAAAAGACAGAACAACTGAACTCTAACATCCATTCAATACAAAAGTGTCGTACAGTTTATGAAAATTTAATTGTTTTGCTCTTTATTTAGTATTTTACGTATTATCCTAAGTAATGAGCAAGGTGATACAGCAATAATTGATGAACCCTTGATAATGCGGAAAAGTTTTAGTCTTCACTTAAGTTAATCAATTGAATAACGAATTTCTCTTCATTATTTATTTTAATAAGTAGAGCTTGATAAGTTTCTCTTCATCTCTCTTTCTGAACCCCTTTAAAGCCACTTCACTGCAAATCATTGTATTGGTTTTGATGAGAGTTTTATTAAGACTTCATTGAAAATTGATGGCTCTAAATGTTTTTGATCAAAATCTATTCATTTTCTTATGAATTTTGAATATTTATGGAAATGAAAAATAATAGAAAACTTGGCCTTAGGTTATTAAATGACAAATACAATGAAATAATATTTTAAGTTGAATTATTCAATGTTTGCTGGATGTGTACTTATTATTAGGGGTATTGTCTGCTGTCAAACATGAAAACCATCTTTTGTTGAAGTTTTTGTTTTTGTTGAAGGATTAGCTTTTGATAGTAATGATAGAAATTTGTTAAAAATATTTGATTCGTGAAATTTAAACATTACTTTAATTAAAATATTTTTTAAAAACAATCAATCATTTGAAGAGTGAAATGATGTCTGAGTGCGCCATAAGTTTTAAAAACAAAAATATATTAAAACATATTTTCCTAACGAAAGCATTAATTTGGAGATAAAATGAGAATAAATTATATGATTAGTCAAAGAAACGAATATTTTTGTGAAACTCTTTTATAATTTGGTCTAAAGTTTTAATGCAAACCCTTTTGTATGAAATCATATCTGATTTGAAAGGCTTTAAATAAAACGTCGAAATAAATTGAATTTCAGAGAATATTATTATTAAATTATGTTTTCGTTTTAATTTGAATTTTTAATGTCATTTAAAATTCATGGTTTGCTTAACATTTGTTTTTGTCGTTTGTTTTTTCAAAATAGTTTTTAAAACAATATTCACTCAAAAGCTCTTAAATTTTAATGAAATGCTTTGATTTCAACATAAAATTGTAGACTTTATAGACAAAAATAAATAACAAATCAATTTCACTTACTATCAAAATAATGATAACTCCCAGGTTAGTCAAAGTAACATATTGACAAAACAAAAGAGGATCTTCACTAATCATAAATACAAAGTAAAAAGATTGAGATTAAGTAAATCCGCCCATACTCAATTCGTAAAGTCGTCCCTCACTTAAACTATTGCCTTACTTAACGTCTTAAGCATAAGCAATACATAAATATACAGACTGTACTTTTACTAGGTAGTATTCCCTTGAGAAATGGCAAATTCTTACTGTGAAAACATCTAAGAAATTCTTGGAAATTAGTTTCCACGAATTCTGAGCCAGAATTTCCAGGAATAGTGTTTTATCGTGTTTTATCAAGTACAAAGTTTTTCAAAAATTTAATTTAATTTGAAATTAATTCCTTTAAATTGAAATTCGAAGGAATTCCTGACGATTTTCATATCAAATACTTCAACAAATTCGCATAAATTTCAAGAATTTAATTATAAGAAGTGTTTGTATACGAGAATTGAATATTGAACTGAAATTCATGTCTGAAATTAGAAAATTTGTGATCATTTAATTGCAATTAGTGTTAGATATGGAGGAAAACCAAAATTATTTGTTTAATTAGACATAAATTAAGTCTAATTTAATTAAAAGAGTTTTGCGTTTCCGCAAACTTCTCTCAGTCTATAAAAAGATAAGAATTTCAAGAATTCCTGAGAAATCGATTCCACAGACAAATCCTTAACGTAATGTTTGAGGAGGAAATCAGCCGTAAATCAGACTCAGACTAAAAATTAATACCTCTTAATATTTAAAGCAAATCAGATCGTATTCATTAGAATCGATGCCAATTTTGCGCCATTAGTTTAGATACCTTTCCCTTCCTTTTTGTTGATTTTATTTAATGAAATTTAATGGAAAACAAAAATATATTTATTTATTGTCTGACTTAACACTTAACACAATTTTATTGTTTCGTATTTGAGAGACAACTCTTCTTAACTCTTCTAATAGTAAACAGTTGGAGATGGCATCAGAGCGCGAACAGCTCTGCCAACAATGGCAGCACATCCCTAATAGTGGCAGAACAGGCAAACAGTGGACACTTTTCTTTTGCGATGACATTCTTTAGTCTGAGAGCTTAGTTTAGTGGCACACCTGCTGTTGCTCTTATTGCCGCTCCGATTGTTATCTCAGATACTTTGCTCTTTTGTCTGAACAGCACATCCCTAATAACAGAACAGTTTTCTCTCCGATCTGTCTATCGTTTGATTCGCAAAAGAAATACAGCCCTCAAAAGTGAATGCTTTGCGACAAAACCTATTAGTTATGGATATATGAGTCCTATTTGGAGACCACATCTCTCACCCTAAAGGATGACAAACATTTCACACAATTATTATTATTATTCATAATATTTGAGCCATTTTTTGCTTATCTAATGAAATGTATTCAAACATTTCAATAATATTTGCTCTTAAATGCTCTTTATTTTAAAATTATACATCAGTTTTGATAATTAGATGTCATTTTCAGAGATAATCACTGAATTGGTTTTAAATAAAAATGAATAAATCATTTCATCAAATAGGAGCTCAACCATTCACCATGATCATTATTACGCAAAATAAATTCAATTAAAAATAATGATTATTCATCAGTGAATTGTCTTTGAAGTAAAAATCAATGAGCATTTTGGAGAATATAGCAAAGTAGGATGTGCAAATAGATCTCGATTTCGGAATTCAAAAAAGGTTGTAACATTCATAACAAGCAAATTCAATCAAACAATTTAGGTATAGATGTTTGCCGTCGAGTTATTTGATTAATCATTCGTCAAACAAACCCTCAGTTATATGTTCATTGACCTGAGGTTATGTCATTTGAAGGGATCTATCTTTTAATCTTGAATTCTGTTCCGAATTATTTCAAAATCAGTGAAAAATAAGAAAAACAAATAAAGAATTCAAAAGATTTTTTTAAATAAAATTCATTCCAGAATATATTCAAAATCAATTCTAGCATGATCAAATCCTGAAAGCCCTTAGCAAATATAATATTGCATGCTTTTTAAACAAATATTTTTTCCTTCTTGTAATAATAACAAGATTATTGATATTAAAAAGTTTTCATGATTCAGGCATATCTCAAAATCTGTGAACTTTAAGAAATAGGATATCTCTTCCCACTCCTACCCACCAAATATTTAAATATTAATAAATGATTTGATATAATCTTCCAAATCTTTTAGGTTTCATTCATAAATTTGGATTGTAGTTGATATTCAGGTTCAATATTCTCAGAGAAAATATTAATAAATCATAACTTATTACACAACTATTTAAAAAATATTTAAAATGATATGAATTTTAAATTTATTTTTAATCTTTTATATCATAACAAATGATCTGACAAACCATTGTCTCAAATAATGTCACCGTTTTGTCAAAGATTACAAATTATAATCGAAAATTCAAATGATTTACGGCTTCTCTTAAAACAAATTCTTTTTCATCAACTCTTGTATTCCCATTTGGTTTGAAAAAAATGGTAATAATCATAATAATGGAAGCGATTGTCTGCTCCACTCTTCCCAGTCTTCAAGTCTTCTCTTTCTTTTCTTTGAATATCTTTTTCAATCAATTTTGTGCCCAACTATTCATAAGTTAATGTTTTTTATCGAAAGTGTGGGAAACTGTTGGCACTATTTATCTGAAAAATGATGTTTGAATTTGAATAACATATTCTGCGCTAAAGTATATTAACTCTGAACTTCACTTAGAAAAGCGATGCCTAACAATCTGAGGGAAAGACTACTAGTCTTAAGATATTCGTGAGCGCAGAAAATGACCATTTCTTCCACAACTATGAGATTTTCATAACACTCATAGTTTCAAAGATATAGAAAGAAATTGCTTCGAAGTCAAGAATGTTTTGTGAATTTCAATTTTTCGCTCAAATATTCGTTGAAAAGTTAAGTATACTATACTTTGACACCGAATTGGAGTTTCATTTCCTAATATGAGAGACAAAAAACTGCATAAATCAGTAGAAATACATTTCGGGAGAAATTTATTTCGAGAATTCAATGACTTCTTCATTGAAGTGAAAGAAATTTTCTTCAAATGATTTATTTGTTTAATATTCAGAACTTTTTGTCGGAATTTCAATCATATATTTCTCGGTTTTGGTCTCGAAATTGGGTTAACCATAGACTGGATTTGTTATAAATAGAAGTTTACTTATTTTTTAATTTAAAATTAATACCGGAATCAAACTGAAGAGTTTTGAACAAACTCTGAATTCTTTTCAATTTATTTTAGAGAAGTTTCTCTTTATTATTGAATTTTCAATACATCGCAAGAAATTCAATCACAAACTGAGATATACTTCACTCAAGATTTTTATGAGAAAAAAGTTTAAATTATATAACTTTTGGTAATATATGTGTCGATAGATTTGGAACATCTCTTTGAGAAACAGTTACCGTTTTGTTGATCAAAAATACAGACCAACTGATAGCCAGGTTCAGCGATTCTGTGCCATATGTTTGACATTAGAGAATCAGAAGATCTAATAATGAGATCTTTGGGCACAAAATGTTTTCATCGCTTTTGTGAACATCATTGAGCTTATAGTCATTCTGTCGGAAATATCTCATTATTTATGGATTTTTTAGTTTTATTTCTTCATTGAGCTCTTTATTTGAGTCGATTATTGATTGAATACTCTTTCAAATCTCTCGAAATTCTTCCGCCAATTGTTTGATAAACTCAATAAAATCAAATCAAACTCATGTTTCTGAATAAAATGTAATTTTCCAGAAGTGATTGATATTTGAATTATTTACACAATAACTCAAACATATCTCAAATATTTGAAAATCAAATATTCAATTATTTTCAATATATTCTGTAAATAACTATTTAATGAAAGCATTTTCTAATATAATAACGATTTAATAACAATAATAAAAGCATTTTTGAAAACACAACTTCATTTATTTTATCTCAATTGTTATCAACTTGAATGGCCTAGTTTAAATTATCCTCTCAATCATCTTGATAACCAAATTGAAGTTTTATGCAAGAAAAATAATGATCTATCTACTTTATTAATGAGACAATTAGTGAGACAAAGTAACGAATTAAAGATTTATTTATAATGATTAGAAAGCACTTTACCATGATCATAATTTGTTTATTTGATATCAGAAATTCTCTGATTAATTAAAATCATTTCATTAGTGCTTCGATGCGTTTCCCAATTGAATGACACGAAAAATGTAATCAAATATAACGATATTATTATTATTATTATTATTATTAAAGGAAAGGATGAAAATTATGACAAAATGTTAATTAAGTTCAAATCGAGACAAAACGGCTACAAAATTATTTGCGAGATTTTATGCCAAATAAACCCACATATTATTATCTGAATTATTCGCCAGACTTTTGGGCATTACTTTCATCGAGAGAACACTTTTGAAAATTTAATGAAAATTTTTGCTTTATTTAGTTTTGATGCATTTTAGGGGAAGAGATGTGAAAAATGTATTCTAAAAATCAGAGATTGAAAGCGCTCTCAGGTATAGAAGAGGATAGAAATGCACTTCAATTATAGAATTATTGATTTGTATATCTTTTGTACAATTTTTTCTCTCCTATGGATGAATGGGTGGATAGAGCACAGACTTTAGCATAAGAAGCCCTGGAATAACACTGGAATAACACAGCGATCTATTATTTTATTTATATCATGTATTTCTTTGTCTCAAACAGTGAGCCGTTGAGCCTTATATTCAGTGCCCTATTGTTTTAAAGGTGTTTCCTATTGAGTGTTGAATTACAATAAATGCAATAATGAATGAATGGCTGAGTTTTTATGTCTTCCCTGTATTCAACAGAAACAGAAGTTTATTATTGATTTATAAACACATCTATAAATTCAATTTTAATAAAGGTTTTAACAGATTTATGGCACACGTATTGGTAAATATGAACTACCATTTGGAGAAATATTTTGCAACATTTGGTACAAACTTTGAGAAAACATTATTTTATGACATAAATCGAGAATAAGAGCCGTTTTCTAAAGAAAATACATATAACAGCAAATAATAATCTGTGGGTTATATCAGTCTATGATTACCGGATTCCCAAAACATATACAGTATTTGGAAATCCCATAGATTTGAGCCAAAGATACGATTAGATTCTGGGAAAAACTATTTCTTAAGAATCGGTTCGAAAAACAACTTTATAAATGATTTTCTTACAAAAGACCAAAACATTAAAAATATCTCTAAAATGTATTTATATCTAACTTTGAGTTATTATTTTTGACAGAAAACAGAAGTTTGAAATCTATTCACCCGTTTTTAAGTATAAACTTTCACATTTTAATGCGATTTATGTATTAAATTCAAATAATTGATAATTCGTTTGAAATATCAAATCTGTTTACAATTGAATGAATCAATGATTGAATAATTTCTTGAGATTTAATGCAATTTTGAGTGTTTTAGACAAATGCACTTCAAATCTAAACCTGAGTTTACTTTTGAAAGTCTCAGAGCCTTTTTACACGACTTTTACTTCAGAGCAAAATATTATTGAGAAAAAAAACTGAAAATTTTCTTATTTTTGAATTCAAATGAATTTTCTTCCATTTCTGTCGATTTGTTGGCCAAATGTATGCCTAAAGAAGTAGTGCAACAAAAGCCAGTCTTCAAATACTTATATCGGATCCGAAAATCTATTTCCAAATGAAATGATTCGGTTGAATGAATTCAATCGGTTTTAGAATTTTCAATCATTAAGTATTATAGATCTTAAGTGATGGATGATATTTGAATGGTGTTTACCATTGCATCCGACACAACAGTAATACGATTGAGACGTATAGCGCTGTTCTGAGTCGACAAATGCAAAGTCGGATCCATTAGTGAAAGAAAATTTACCTTTCATTCAGAAACTCTCTGCGAAACACTATTTGTTTACTAAAATATCTTCTCTTCAGAGAAATGAAAATACTTTGTGAGAGCATAACCTCAGACTCGAGAATCCTTTAATTAAGACCGTCAGACAAATCTATTCAGGGAAGGAATCTTCTCATTATTTTAAATGAGCGACACATTATACCCAGAACAATATGTAGTGGAGCATAATTTCCTTTCCGTTGTTTTGAGTGGTGGTCTTCCTCACAAGATTCGAGTTATTATCTAAATTAAATGACAATTTCTTCGTGCGATTCAATATTATTTAACCAAAAATTAATGAATTTTAATGTTTTACTATTTTTTGATCCGATTTGACGTCAAATATGACAAAATCAGGCTTTCATTTGATTCTATAATAGTTTGTAAGAAAAGCCAAAAATATGTTTTTCTTAAACATATATTTCGATCGAATTTTATGCAAATATTTCTCTCAAAAAACAAAATATATTTTCTTTTAGTTCTTATTATTAAAAAATTTTATATTTCCTCAAAAAATATTCAAATTTTGTCAGACTTTCGCTATTTTTCTAATTTTCTCCTCTTTATTGAATTTTTTCAATTCTTAAATATCGGGATATATTTTAGCTTAGAAGCGAAAAATCCGTTCCAATGGGAATATTTTCATTATATTTAAATATTATATTCTGTGCATCCGTTTTGCACACAAATTGTTTAGCGATTTCCCCGGAAATCGTCGCAAAAGTAATGAAAATTTTAATGAAATATTGATTTTTCAATAGGTTTTTCAATATTTTACATCCAATAAGTACTTTTTATTAAATACCATGCCCATTTTTGCTCAAATCTTCATGAAAATTCATATATTTTTCTAAATTATTTTGAAATTCTTTGTTCACAGAATCAATGGGAGGGCCTCACGAAAGACGTTTACTCCGAGACCTTTTTGCTGATTACCAAGTGCTTGAACGACCCGTCGCTAATGAATCTGAACCAATACTTGTTAGTTTTGGGCTCACATTACAGCAAATAATAGATGTGGTGAGTCTTGAAAACGATAATTCAATAATTAATAACTCGATAACAATCATTACGTACTTTCATTACTATTTATATAAAACCTATAATTCTTGCGTTTCTCTGAAAATTTATGTCTTTCCCTAACAATCAAACAAATACAAGGAATTGATAGATGAAACCAATCAAAGACATTGAGTTTAGAAAATAATTCAGCACAACATCTAGATCAATTATCTGGTCTTTGAAACAAGTCAATAATCATTATTTTCTTTCTAACATAATCAGGGTTTTTTCCATTAGGTCTTCTATAACTTGATTTGTTGTTAGTATTTCTCGAATCGCATGCTTTGATGGTTAAGAAGTTTAAATAAAACCAACATTTGAGTTGATATGAGAGGCAATCAAATTAATAATTTAATGTTATGTCTGTTGAATACAACCGAACAACATATTGTTATAAACAAAGGGATAACCAGGATATTCATGACAATTACGATCAAGTATTGAAAACATGGGAAAAACACGAATTATATTTACTCGATAAACAATTTTTGATATTAAAGAGATATTTCAAATGGAAAACGAAATTAATCTCAATTTATAGGCAATATTTCAAATGCTTTATGTTTATGGTTATCCCATTTATCAACACATCTCTTCTCCGGAGAGAATTTGATGGCTCTGAACATCAATTTTAGTTATGATATCAAAACAAAAGTCTGTTTTAAATTCGTTGAATAAAATGTTAAAAACAAAACACAAACTCATTTAATATTCATATTTTTGTTAAACATTTTTTCCAAAAAACTTTCAAATTAATAGCTAAATTAGGAAATTAAGCAAGATCACATCAGTTCACATTAGCTCACACAAATTATTGATGCCTATACTCAATACCTTAATATCTAAGTATCATTTATTATTTGAAAGGAATCGTTAGATATCTTTCATCTTATCTTCAAAATATTGGTATTCCTTCTCATATGTTGTGATATTGATGTGATCACTACTGAATAATAGTTGCCTAATAAAGGAAAGGCTATTTATGGCTGTGCTATACACGTGAACTGTAAGCAAATGCATTTTCACCGCAGTATTGATTATATGAATAATAAAAATCCGAACCAATAATAATGAAAATAAGATATTCCAACAGTTCTTCAGATGTCATCAAATATCTTCAAATGTCTGACTCACCTGTGAGTGGGTTTCCAAAGAGGAGAGACTCAAAGAAAAGATGGAGTAATAGAACGCTTGATTGACTCACAAATCAAAATAAAACATAAGCCATGAATTTGTTAGGATTTTGCTCCTAATCAACAACGAAGAGACTTCTTATTGAATGACTTGCCTTTAGATGCTTTTATATCTCTGATAATAACCGAATAATTTCATCACAAAATCTATTTTTAGTGTTTTTTCATCGATAAACTCAATGAAATAGTCGCCCAATAAATGTTTATAGAAATAAATTTAGTGAAACTAACATAACCTGTAAGTATTTGTATAGATATATAGGAATGAATTTAAATTTCAATTCCGGAAAATATTTGCTGACAATTGAATGACAACTAAAAAGCTTTTTCTTTGAGATATTCACTACTTTTTCAGTTGTTTTTCATTGAATTCAAACGAAATAATTCAAAGAATGAGTTGTAATATAAATATGACATAAGTTTTCCCTAAAATTAAAGTCAAGTCTTATATTTGTGAAATAGGAATAAAGTAAGAGTCAAACAAATAATGAAATTGAATTATTCATAGAGAGCTGGTTAAGTTACGCCAACAGCAGAATACCAGTCAAATACACTTCAATATGTATTTACGTTATGTAAAGTATTTGAGCAAAAATTGGGTACAAATCAAAAGTGAAACACAATTTGAATCTTAGATTACAGAGCAGCGAATCTATGAACACATATCTCACTATAAAATACTCGACATTTCCTAATTGTCGTCCAATATATCGTTGAGTAATGCCGTGTTATTTCATTAATGCCTCGAGCATTCATTAAGATTATGATAGAATTACTAAATATTGCTAAAAATGTCACTAAAATATAATTCATTTTGCTTTTGTATTAAAATTTTGCTTATCATACAATTAATCACAACATTTGTTGAATTAATCGATCAAAAATTAAATTTTAATAAAGATCAAGATTGATTAGGTTTTGTGGAATTGAGCAATTGAACGATTTGAACGCTTATTATTATTTTTCACATTTATTAGGTTTCTATCAATTGAGAGGCTTTCAAATCTCAAACCTTTTTCAGGAGAAAACATAAAAGTATTCCAACACTCAGTTTAAGCCAAAAATTATGGTTTTATATGTTTTACTTCGACTATAAAACCATAAAATCTTTTAAAATGTTTTTCAGTTTTATTAAATTTGAAAATAAAAGATCATAAGAAGGGATAGTATTGGCTACAAATCTGGCAATAATTTTAAAAATAACATTATTTCGAGACATTTAACAAAATCTATTAAATATCGAAAAAATTCATTGACTGTAAAATATAATGTATTCGTGAAGACACCAAAAACACTGTATATTTTCATCACTAATAATATTAGCGAATATCAGACGTAAATCCAATCACTTTCTTGAGTTTCTTCTGTAAATCAGTTTAACACTGGAAATGATTTCAATAAGTTTTAGACTAAAATTTATTCAAAAGGAAAGGAAGTGAAGAATAATGTAAACTATTGGTTGAAAATCATTGGTTTAATATTGGATTCCTTGTCATCACTGTATTTAGGATGAAAAGAACCAAATTCTAATGACGAACGTATGGTTAAACCTGGTGAGTATTTAACGAAAAATTGACACAAAAAATTCATTTATCAAAATCAAGAGTATATTGAAAGCGATATAAAAACAAAAGTCAAACTAATTTTCACTCTTTCTTTGAGAGAGAAAAAAGTGTGAACTCAAACAGATTTGGAGTTATATTAATAAATTAGTTCTGGAATCGCATGAAATGTAAATATAGTCAAGTTTTTAGACAAATGTCTAATTATAAGACTAATATGAAAGTACGTGATGTCTGTTGGCCTTAATTTCTTCAGTCTTCTATCGGAAGAAGTATTTTATTTCACTTAATTTTATTTTCATTTTCTTTATTGAGTTTATTATTATTGAAGTCATGTCTCAATGTCTTACGTCTTATTCCCTATTTGTTGCCCTCTCTCTCCGCTTCTTCTCAACCCCTTCTAAAAATCAAAATGAACCAGGATGAAAAGAATCAGCAGTTAATAACAAATACATGGCTATCGCTGGTAAGTTAGGCTAAAACATCTTCTAAACTAATATTTAACTAAAATTTCATTACTAAACATAAAAAGCAAAAGAAAATGATTAACATTTGAAATGATTTTCAATACTAAACACAAACAGAATATTTATTCAATTAATACATTTGAGCTGAAAATCTATTCTTAAAGAATTTCTTCTAAAAGTATTTTATCTAAAAATGCAATGAAATGCCTTTTAATAGCATTTATTAGAATAAATAATGAGTTTGGGTTTGGGTTATGCAGTTATGCAGTTATGCAGCACAGGCTAAGAGAAATGGTATGTGTCTATGAAAATGTTATTGTAAGCCATTCTCTCGAATGCAAAATTTAATTTCCTTTCTCTCACTCCTTTCCTATATATTCGTATATAAGTTGTATAAATATATTTATTTTCTTTTATCTCATTCTTTGCCACAACTTTTGATCAAAACGAGAGAAACAGTTCTTTTGATTCTCGTTAACACTTTTTTACACAGAGTTTTGGGTCATATTTCTTGTCTCTCACTTCATATTATTGGCATTTTCTCCTCTGTCTGTGCAAAACATAATACGTGTTTGTATGGCATGAAAATCAAAATCCAATGACACTACCCTTGCATTGCATCTTCAGAACAGGCTCTCCTAAACATTCCAATACATTTCATGTTATGTAGTATTTGTCTGCAGATGTGTTGTGTGTTATGTCAATTAATCCGTAATCTGGAGCCGGCATACGATGCCTTTGGACTGAAATAAGAGCAAAGCTTTCATCCATTGTGTGAACACTTTTTTCCTTCAAAAGAAAAACTGTTCGGCCTTTTCATGTGGTTTTCATTTTATTCAGTTGTCGTTTAAGTTTGAAAATAGACTTAATTTTGTGAAAAACATAAAATCAAATTACATTTCATTTATTAAACTCAAATACTTTTCTAAAGAAATGACAGAATTTGAAAAAAAGCACTGAATAAATAAGAGGGTTAACGAGGAATTGCCTTAAAATTCAATTTAATCAGTGAAACAGTAAAGCACAGCCCCTCCTATTAGTCCGCTCATCATCTCAGCTAATATTTGTTTATCAAATATTATATTCTATGCTATTCTGTGCTATAATTTAGTTTTATTTTCACTAAAAATTATAATCAGAAAATGGGATTACATTTTAAAAACAGTCGATAATTGGATGCAGACTTCACAGACTGAGAGTCCATTTCTGGTGTTTTCATTGAGTTTCACAATTGGATGCCTTCAATAAACAAACGAAATTAAACAAACGGAGTAGTCTTATAGTCGTACAGCGCTGGCACTGCAATGACAGTGCGATTCCTCTCTGATTGTAAGCGTTTGAAATTTGTTGTCCGAACACAAAACGAATTTTAATTATATTATATTATATTTTGTGAATCAAATGAAAAGCCATTCAAACGTATTGATAAGGCTTTTAATTCAAGACGAGTTTCAGCCATAAATTCAAAACAAAAGTTTACATTTGAAATATACGCCTCAATTGGCTGAATGTTTTCAAATAAGCAAATAAAACTCAAAAGATGACTGAATTAATACGAGTTTCACAGTTAGAGAGTATTTGCTTTAAGTGAAATAATTGCTATAAATCTCATTAGTTTTGAAATTAATTTCAAAAATCTCTGGCTTTTAGTGAATAACAAACGGAGAGAAAAAGTTGAATATTTTATGCCTTTTTGAAGATCTGTTTTGTCGGTGAATATTCAATAGACTATTGTATTGAAAAATATATGAAAATATTGAGCGAAGAAAAGCCTAAAAATGATTTATCAAAAAAGCTTTTGGTCTATTCATTGATATTATTTACCTTATATTCCGTCTCTTTTGCTGATAATATTATGGCTTAAATGAGAGCATAATATTGTAGTATCGAAGAATTCCTTTCAGATATCTCTTTACCAAAGAAGAAGAAAATAAAGATTTATAAGACTTAGTCATATCTGAGAATAGGGTTTGTTATAAATCATATATTCATAACCAACAGGCTCTCAGACGCTCAGGACATATACTTCTTCCCCGAATCTATTGCTCTGAATGATATATGAATACAATTTCACGGCGTTATAGCTTTTATAGAGAATAATCATAACAAGAATACTGTCGGACCCGATGTTGTGTCCGAAAACAGAGTCGTATAATAGATCAGAGTTCAAACCAGAAGTTTATTTATGGCTTTTTGCAGACATTCTTCGCCACAATATTTGAAAAATTGCTTCTTTATTGGGCACAAGAATTGGATTCCAGTCCTCATTATATTTGTTATTCTTATAGGAGTCTCATATAATCGATGTATTGCTCGATATTCAAGAATTTTTGTAGAAAATAATGAATTGAAAATAATAGTGACTTTATTTTTGGTCCTCAAAATGTGAGGACATATTTGCCAAAATGCCAAAGCGTATGAAATATTGAGGGTCATATTTTACGAGCCAACAGAGAGAAACATAATGGCTTTTTATGTTTCATCAAGATTTAAATAATACACTTTTACGAGAAAACATATAACTTATAGAGAATTATGTTTCGCCAGAATTATCGTGAATTGAAAAATGATAAAACCCTTTGATTGATGTCCGGCTTATATGAGAGACCATTACATTGAAGTCCACTTCACGTATACCACAAGAAAACTAACAAAAAAATGTAGAAATAAATCGCAATCTGATTGCGATCCAAATGTAAGGCAATCATAGAAATAGAGGTAGAAAACCATTATTTTTCAACAAATGATTATCGAAATTCAATATGTGCATGGTCGTTTTAATACTCAAGTAAATTAATATCTACTTCCTTATATCAAGAGATAATAATGAGGTGAAACTTAATGTTGAGCACTGAGTAATTGGTATTTTCTTGGTCTTCTGGTTTTATATAGCATTGAAAAAGAAGAATAATTTGGAGACAGAATCTCCAAGTTTATCAATACTTAAAGAGAGAGAAAAAGTGCTGACCTTTTTGCTATCTCTTTCATGTTTGTCCTCATTTCGACTCTTATTTCTCCGGGAATTCCATAAATATTTTCTAATCTAATGTAATGTTTCTTATTTGAGTCAAAATGAAATTCTGCACAGAATTGAATTGAAATTTATTTATTCATTGCTTTCGAGTTCTGTCTATCACTTAAAATATTGAAAACTCGTCCGCTTTTTATTATTAATGTTTTGTCAAATGAATTTCAAATCAAATTATTGATCGCTTTTACGAATTTCTCTCAAAATTTATTACTGTTTGAAGACTTTGTCACAGAATTTGATTTAAATTTCAATATTTCCTAAGAATCGTAGACTTTATTTAACATTCAATTGAATATCATTTTAATCGTCAGACAATTTAAATTAATTTTACCCTTAATTTACAAATTTTGTAAAATAAATGATTAAATTCACACTCTTTAGAGATTCTGAATCTAAAAGCATTGATATCCAGGGATAGCATAAATCATATTCATCTTTATAAAGCGATTTATCTGAAAAATAAGATATACTTTGAGAATAGTTTGCACCTGGGTATATCCATCTCGGAAAATTGTAGTGCTCTTGCCACTACAATTGGCACTATTTCATTACAGAAAGATATTTTTGAAAGAGTACTTTTAAAATTCATAAGAAATCAATTTTGAGAGATATTTATACTATAGTTCCAAATAGATTTCAGACATATATTACATGTGTTTAAAGTCTAGACATCCAATTGATTCTGAAAAGAATAAAAAGAAGAGTTTCTCGGATTAGATGAACAATTTTCAATTAAACTTTGAATTGAAGGCCAATTTAAAAGAATGATTAAAATCGATTTCATGGGATCTCTCATGTGATGAAAAGAGAAGATTGAAACTCTGATAATTAAAATCGGTTTTCAATAAGATTCTCATTTTGTTAATCGAAGATTAAGACAATGAAACCGAAGGCAATGTATTACTCTCTCATTGAATGGTTGAGTAATTCAGAGCAGTTTAGCACAGAATTGAATTCATTAGACAACTCTTCACTCGAATGCTATAATTTTTCATTAGTTTTCTTTTCAGAATCACTTTTTCTATATATTTGTCAGATGTCTATCAAATTTAAACCAAATAATAGTTTAAAAATTAATTCAAATTAATTCTTATATAACTTATATAATGTATAACTTATGAAGGAGTGGGTGGACACGAACTTAAGGTGGAACTCAAGTGAATATGGGGGTATACAAGATCTAAGGGTAACCCCCGATAAAATATGGAAACCCGATATTCTTATGTATAACAGGTTTGTCCCCATTTATGAGATAATCAATAACTGAATTTCTCACCCTTTCATTTGCGACCAGTGCCGATGAAAAATTTGATGGTACTTATCATACTAATGTTGTGGTACGCAATAATGGCTCTTGTCAGTATGTGCCGCCCGGTCTGTACACACTATATTCTGACCAATCATTTTGCTGTTAATTAATGAATAACTCATTTAAATTGGATTTGAAAATGTCTTTTGTTTTAATACTTATATTCCGCGAAAGCCTTTCCTAATAGTTTTGTGAATAATATTTAATTAGAGGAAAACCAAACCAAAGCTATAATAAAACGATTGAAATATAAATGATTGTAAGGATTAGAGAGAAAATTAATGAGAGATTATATGAAGATATGTTTGTACTAATAAATAGAGCGAAAGTGTTGTATATTAGAGGAGAGCTATTAGAAAGTGTTGTATACCTAACACTCAAATAGAGTTATAATCGAAACGAAGCGTAATCTTATGTAAATCGATGATTGACTCCAATATTGATTGCAGTTCTCTATAATGTTAGGCATATTTAAGAGCACCTGTAAGATAGACATCACGTGGTTTCCCTTTGATGACCAAAAGTGCGAGATGAAGTTCGGCAGCTGGACGTATGGCTAACACTCCTTTGTCTTTTTGTTTGAATAAATAGACTCTTAATATAACATTACTTTGCTTTTAGTTACGACGGATTCTCCTTAGACTTGAGACTATCGTCTGAAGATGGAGGAGATATCTCTAATTATATACCTAATGGCGAATGGGTTCTCATGGGTTAGTCTCACTTAATCTTATTCTGAGCCAAATTCAATTACTTCCCAACAGTTATTGTCAATATTTATACCAATATTTACATACTTTATATAATAAACACATTATTATTAGGATATTATATTCAATGAAATTCTCAACCAATTGAGTAAACAATTGTTAACAACAGATAAACTAAAACTTAATTTTAATAAACAGCTGTTCCTGGAATCAGGAATGTCTTCTACTATGCCTGTTGTCCCGACCCTTACATCGACATAACTTTCACGATTAAGATCCGCCGAAGAACTCTTTACTATGGATTTAATCTAATAATTCCTTCAGTAATAATATCTTCGATGACTTTATTGAGTTTCACACTTCCACCCGATTCGGGCGAAAAACTGACTCTTGGAGTAACAATTTTGCTCAGTATGATTGTGAGTAATACTTCTATTGCCCTGAGCCTCATATAACAAAAGAATAATTCAATTTGTTCAAATAAACTAGGTGTTTCTCATGCAATTGGCCGAAATTATGCCAGGTCTGATCTCTATGCTCTTTGTTGTATCACTTTTTCTAATCTTGGAATTGCATTACAGCCACTTCTGATTCTGTATCGATTGTCGGTAAGAATCAAATTATTTTGCACTTTATATCAAGAGTAATAACCAAGATTAACATACTTTACACGAAACCCTTTTGATTTTGACTTTCAATTACTTGAGAGTGGATTTAACTTTGTTTTGATATTAGATTAGATTTAAAACGATTGAATTGCATGTCTAAGGGGTATATTTATATCTTGGTGCTCACTCTTGATTTAATAAATGATGATTTCAAGTGAAATTCATATGAATAATACAAATACTTGTATTGCAGGTACTTATTTCGCATGCATTATGTGAGTATACTTTCGGACAATATTTCAAAAATCGATCGAAAGTTTTAGAGAATAAAATGGAAAAGAAATGTCTCAATACTTTTACCCTGATTTTGAAAAATGGTTATATTCTGCAGGATTATGGTTGCGTTTTCAGTAGTCATGACTGTAATTGTGCTCAATTTTCATCACAGAACTACAGAACATCACGATATGCCCCAATGGGTGAGTCGTGTTCTTTTCCAATACATGGCTCAGGCATTAGACTCCTGTGCTTTTAAACACAAAACCAAAGTTATAAATGAGTTTTACGTTTTTAAGGCACAGAATATTAAGAGAAAAATGAATTTCTCTTTTTCTCCAATCTATCAAATCATTCGCTTTTATTAAGAAATGTTACAAAAGTATGGAAATTAAGGATAAAATCCTTGCATTTTTCAAAAAACATTTCACTCGAAACGACTGTTAGGGAAAGTTGGGTTCATTTCCTAAAACAATTGATTAGAATTTCTGAAGACATTTGTTATATCACTTAAACTTCAGATTAAGATATTGAGAGACTGAAAGACAAAAGTGAAATATTATGCAAAAAATTATAATAAATGTTAAGAATAGAGTCATTTATTATCTCATATACTATTCTTCTAAGAGCTAATTAGTAACAAAGATGATCAAGGAAACGATCAAGCTAAAACTTTAAACATTATTCTATAGTCACCTTCAAATAAATAACAATTATAGAGACTAGAATAGCCAAGTTTATTGAGAATTTCAAAACATTTCAATGTTATTATGATTTGAAATTTAGAAGATAGCTTTAGTATAATAGACGACGACTATCATGAAAATACATTAAGAAAATTGAGGTTTAAGTTCTTTTATTATTTTAATGATTGATATAAAACAGATCCGGACAATAATTTTGACGTGGTTGCCATGGATACTCCGGATTGACAGACCGGGTCAAGTGAAGCCACCGTCACTGGAGTCCAGGGCTGAACACACATCGAACTCATCGCCTGTTAAAAGACAGGAAATCTCTAACATAAGCAACAAAATCAAAGAGTTGGAACAATTACACGCAAACAGACATTTGATGTCACAAATAATGGATGGCGAGGAAGACTTCATTCAATTAAATGCAAGTAATCGGTGTTCGGGTGGTTGTCAACAGTGCACAGGCTATACAAACATTGATCCGTTTCACAATAATCTTTATAATATGCAAAATCGTATGGAAGAGCCAGAAATCAGTGCTTATAACACACAAATCAGTGACTCTCCCACTGAAGTTACCTGTCCTCAGCTCAACAACTGTTTCAAAGACTTGACACCAATTTATAGAGAATTAAAATTCATAACAAACAGAATGAGAAGAGAGGATGAGTTACAAGAGATCATCAATGAGTGGAAGTTCGCGGCGATGGTTATCGACCGCTTGTGTCTCATACTGTTCACGTCATTTGCGGTCATCTCGACTGCCGTTTGCCTCTTATCAGCGCCACATCTCATCGCTTAGTCCTTTGAAAAACCCATTTCTATATAGAGTTTATAATTATATTAATATTTGAAAATAATATTATATTTGAGACTCGAAATGAAAATTAGGATTTAATTGATAAAGATCTTGATAATTAAATTTTTATGGGATATTTACCCGGAACTGATTCTCCGGGAACGCATTAATCAACATTTTTAACGAATAATTAATTAATGTTTATCTCTGTTCTCTGTTTTACGAAACATTCGCATAATTTTACATCAGTTTGACTGTCATTTCATACAATTATAGGCCGTTTTGTCCCCAAATTCATAACAAATATTTCTCTTCGGATCAATATTTTAATTTTGAGCTACTCTTCAAACTATAAGCTCTTCCCCAGAAAAGGACAGATATCTTGTTTCCAGTTTAAGTCAATTTTTGTTTAACAGAATTTATTAACAAATTCAAGCATTTTATCAATAAAATGATCGATTCTTATCGTTATTGCTATTAAAAAATGAATAAAATATAAACAAAAATATATTATTAATGAAATTTATTTCCATATCTCACAAGAATCGATAGCTCTTTGATATTTCAGATGAAAGAAACAGTTCTCAGTGGGAGAAAATTACCATGATACAATTTTGAAATGATATGGATCAAATCCAATTGGAAATGACGGATAATCTGTTGTATTAATTGAATGAAATGTTGTTTCTTATTATAACTGAAAGTTATTTTCAATTAAAAGATTAAATCGCGATAAGAGTTGAAATCATTTTTTATAAATCAGTTGATAATAATATCATTGAATAAATACTAGGAATAAATTGATAGAAATTTTCCATAATTTTTCTATTCTATAGATTTTATTAGTTTTTGAAATTGTATTAAAAATAATCACTCGTTTCGAGTCTTATCGCGATTTTGTCCTTAAATTAAAATAATGTAAAAATTGTTGAAACAAATGATTGATTTTGAAAATAATAAAATTTAGTTATTATTAATAAAAAATGAAACTTTTAAACCACAATTCCCTGTCCTCTCTACCTGTGCTCTTATTGGTTACATAAAATTATTTTGAGAACTTCTTAATATCTTGAGGTTAGAAAATAAATTGAAAAATTGAATTATTCTATAACTTATAGAATCTATAAGTTTTGTGAATCGAGGGCTCATTTTTTGTTATTTGCGGACATTTTTGTTATTTTGATTTATCATTGATTTTCATGGAATGGAAACCAATTTGGAGAACATTTTTTTTGGCCAATATTTTCATTTATTAAGATTTAAGTAAAAGTTATTTGAGATGAGAGAAACCAAACGCATCAGTCGTTAGTATTAATCAAAGGCAGTAATTATTCTGAGCTCTTCTCGGAAAATCTCATGGAAAAGGTTTCGTGAGGTAAGGCATATAAAAGGCATATATTTTTCCACTCAATCCTCAGAGCATTTACTCGAGTAAAAGCCTCTTCTCTTTGCATAAGAGAGTCGCTCAGCATTGCATTTAAACCCGATTTTATTGATTGGATGGTCGGCTCCTTTTCTACTTCTTATTTTGAATTCTATGCTAACTTTAAGTGGATTTTAAGCGAAACTAATTGCGGTTATCATTGAATCAAAACAAAGAAGAGTTTTATTTATGAATTCAGAGCCACTTCTCCTCTCATTGTTTTGTTTGGACACTATTTTGGTCTTCTTTTATGTAATACCCGTTTCGTTGATTAGACTTTGTTTGGCAAACATTTCATTAAATACAATCTATTGAATCAAATGATCAAACTTTGGGTCCAGGAAAACATCAATCTATTTGAGCCGGTAAAATGGTGTACTTGGAAACCCCATTACACAACTATTAAAAATGCATAGACTTAATGAATTACTTATGATAAGGCTTTCAATAATGCGAAATGAGCTTTCTTAAATATTCAGGCCTCAAATTTGTCTTTTTTAGCTATTCCTGATTGAATCTATTAGTATTTATAATATAAAATGGAAGGTATTATTTGTCTATCATTTAAGTAAAGAATATAAAACCAAAAATATTAAAAGATTTGCTTTCATTTCGATATTAATTGACTTAAATTTGAATGTCTTTTATGCGACTTATTATTCAATATAACATAAAATCTCTAAAAAGGAAACCATATTTTGAATCTTAAGTTTTTATGGTCTTTAATAATATATGCAGGGAGTGATTCAATTGAATGAATTGGCTGCTCATAATGGAAATGCGGCATTTCATTGGCTTCAAAGAAAAAGCCGAATATTAAGGTAAACCATTGGAATTATAATCACAAATTTTTGTGTCAATTCAACGATTATACTAACGGTTTATTTATGGAAAGCACCTTGCTCATACCAAAGCATCTCATATTTAAAATTGTTGCTCAATATCTTGAGATTGCAGTAGTTTTTTAAGTACTTAAGAAAATTATAGCTCAACTTATGGCTCAAAACTTTTAAAAGATTAGGTTTACTGAAGAAAGTCTTCACTACTTTTAATATTTGTTCAAAAATATTTTGAAAGATATGAAAACCTCTTACCAGTGAAGACACGATGGCTCTGAAAATGGTCTGAAAAATATATTTTTATTATTAAAACGTTTGCAAAAATGACAAAAATGGGACACTTCTCGTCACTTCTCCTCATTTTTCAACTCAACAAATATTTTCATTAAAAATTCGCATTTAATTTATGAAATGAATTATGAATTTAAGCGAAAATGTTTCGTTGAAAATGAAATTTGTGTTTCAATTGTTTTAATGTTTTCACTGATAATAAAACAATAGTTTATTTCGTTATTTCATTGAATAAAAATTTCGCCAAAAAAGTGTTTAATTAATCAAAAGTGAAGGCCTTTGAGACAAAGAGCACAAAATGTTATTACAATCAATACTCTGATAATCAAATCAATTGAGGCATTCCTCGAATGCAATACCAGAGCGGAGTCCAACTGTAAATCATGTTCTGATTTATAAGAAGAACTTAATAACTCTGATTGGAATAAGTCATCCCTTATTCGCAATTTTGTTAGGAATTAATCGCTTTGAAAGCCTTTAATATATTGAACTGAAGTGATCGCAGCTATTATTTCTTATCTCAATATCCGATAAGAATTCAATGCAAGTGTTTTGCTCAAAAAAACACCAATTTATAGGCCTTTCAAGAATTCTTTAATTCAAAAACTCAGGAATATTCTTGAGTGGGAAGACATCATTCATTTTGGTAATGGATTTGACGAAATTATTTTAATGTTTTGCGTGTTTTTGCATTTTTCTGGAATTTTCAAAATATGTTTTCATTGAATTCAGAGAAAACACGATTTTTAAGTACATTTCAGTATAAAAATAATTCAAAAACAAAATTACGGAATTCTCGGACACAGTGTTGGCTCAGGAATATTCTGTGAACCTCTGAGCGCATGCTCTCACCATCAAAGATGTGCTGCAAAACAAATTCCATCGGTATTAAGGATTGGTTAGAAATACCAGAATTGAGACAATTTTAATAAAAATAAAATCTTTTGATTAAAAATTCATAAATTCTATTAATATCTCTCTATTTGTAATTAAATCAATTGAATAGTTGTATGAATCTATATCTCCAATATTCAGATCAATGGTCTGAAAGATTTGATAACCAGTTGTGCTTCACTTGACACCGATGTCATACGTATTGAACAAATCATATCGAAGTCATTTGAAGTCATTTTAAATTCCAATCATTAAATCCGATTCAATCGCTTTTATTTAATTTTATTTTAACGTAAATTATATTTAATATAAAAATCTAATTAAAACAAATCAAACTCCAAGTAATTGATGAAAGATATGATTCGGTATTGTTATGAGAGCAACATGTAGTCAACTCATCGGAAATGAGGTTCAGGTTCAGTCCATTTTATAATTGGCTCGTCGTTTGCCATCGCATTAAAACACCATGTTTAATAATAATCACGATTTTACTGGTATTGATCAAAGGTAATTCAATATTTTAATCTTTACTGATATAACATTCATTCAGAAATATGTATTTACTTATATTTATTTATTCGTAATTATAATTATGCTATCATTTTATTCTTAAATCGATTCCTCCTAAGAGTTGGTCTAAGAATAATCAATCAATAAATAAGAAATTGAGTGCAATTTTTACGCTTCTTATTATTAAGTAATTGTTTATTATTGATTTTAAATATAAAGTAATTACTGGAAAATCTTCAATATATATAAATTAAATTGGAATCACTTTGAAAGTAACATTACTTTCAATATTTGTTTTATTTTAAAATTCTAACCAAAAGGGAGTAAAGGATTAGAGACAAATATTTTTGTAGAATTCAATCGATAAGGGATTTAACAAATTTGAATAAAAAGATATCAATTTTGTTAAGAGTTCTTCAAATTTCATGAATTTTCTCAAATAATAATATATTTTGAAAACGATTTTAAACGATTTCTTCAAAACATTCACTCAAAAACAGCTTAAAATTATCGGTGAAAATGTGTTATCCATTTGAGTTTATTCAGACCTAAAATCCAAATCAATGATAAAGAGTTGTTTATGTCGGAGCAAAACATGGGCTAAACACACATCAAATGGAAGTATTGACCAAAAAAACCTCTTATTATATTTGAAACGATTTTCGATTTGAATTTTGTGTTCATTCAATGGAATAAATATTTGAATCATTTGAGTCTTTAGAAGTAGATTTTTCTTCAGATTCTCAAACAATTGTTGTCACTTGAAAACTGTCTTTTGTTCTGATCCTTTGTATAAAGAATATTCTAGAATCTAGAGAATAAAATTTAGTGATCCAAGACTACTTCCATTGAGGATTGAAACCTGAATTTTAATGGAATGACCATTTTTCCAATGCTAAGCAAGGCTTAACCAAATTTACTTGTGTTTGGAAGGTATCAATATATCAGATATAAACTAACATTAAATTAAAATAGGATCCAAATTTTAAAAGGATCAATTGTTTTTCAATTAGCCGAGCTTTTAGGTTAACCAAAATCACATTTTGTTTAACGTTACTCCATTTTGTGAGACATCGTTTGTCTTTATCACTCATTCATTCTTCGAGATATCATTTGTTTGAATCAGTACTCAAATAAATGGTCGAAATTTTGTTTTTGTTTAGAATAGTGTGGAAACAGAGATATAATGAGTGAAATAAAAGCCAAAACAAATTGAGATGCGAGTCGGCTGTGGAACAGACTAACAGCCAAACAGTCAAATATCATTAGTTTAATGCTTTTAAGTCTATCTATTTTATGCGTCGATTACTTCCAGCCCTCAAACTGTGATATTTGTGTCTAAAACATACAATTGATTGTCTTTTACTTCTGAAAATCAATCAAAAAGAGGAGACACCAAAAATACAATTATGGGATACAAACTATTGTCACTTGAAATTATCCCAAATTGAAGACTACCATCGCAGCCAACACTGGTATTACCTCATTGTTCATCAAATAATCTATGAGATAACAAATGGTTAGTTTACAGCAGACATATGCCTCAACTCCTTTCAAATTAATTGCTTTCATTCAAACAGAAATGTATTTCTGAAGAATTACATCAATAAATGATTGAAATTATTTTCACACAAAACAAACATATCTTTTGAGAACAATCATTCATTCGATCTACAAATCGATGGACTGATTATACTTTCAATGATTTGATAAATAATGTGTTATTCCTCTCATTTGATTCAAAAATTCAATGAATCAGACATTTGAACAATAAATCAGTTTTTCATTCTTTTCACTGAAAAATATTTTTTCACAAAAAAATGGGTTGAATTCAATTCATGTCGACATCCATTTCCAGTGGACTGAAAATTGAGTTATCTGTCAAAATATTTGTTTGATTCAACAACAAGTTAAATCTAAAGTAGTCTCTGAACTACGGTTATTAATCATCTCGTTTTTGGCGAAGAAAAACAAAATTTTAAAAATTTATCACAAAATTCTTTGTAATAGTGAGTGTGATGTTAGCCAGCAATTCACGTCCAAACTGAGCTGGATGACTGAATTGATGGAATTCCGTTGATAAGCGGCCATAACTTATTTGATTAATTATTTAATTTAGGAATGAATTTGAATTTCTGACGAAAAATAAAAACTGTTTTCAATTTTAAAACTTTTATTCGGAAACTTTTCATACCCTCAGAGATCATACGAAGACTCAAATACTCAAAGAATTTGAGTTCAAATTAAATGAAGCGAACGAAAAGAAAATGAAAAAATGGGAGAGAAGAACATAAAATGGTAGAAATGGTAGCTAACAGTGAAAGTTCAGTCAAGCATTGGGTCGAAAGGCTGAGCACAGTCTGATCGAAGGCACAGCACATGAAATAAATTACCGACGATTTAAAGAATAAGAGAAAACGTTTTGAATCATAGAATCAAAAAAATTATTATCTCTTCTGTTATGAGTGGTGTTATCCCAATTTGTGAACTCAGAGTCAAATCGATTACAATTATTGTCTTTTTTTGATCACTTCTTGTAAAACAAATGAAAATTTAATACAACAGTTGTTCTGCTCTTTTATTTCTTAAGGACCTCTTAGAGACATTATTTTGTTATCTCTAAGAATATAATAATAATAAATGAATTCATTTTATTTGTAATAAACAAAATTTAAAACAATTTTATCTCCAAATTCTTTTTAAAAGTGCGCAAAGAGTAGGCATTTCCTGTTTGAAATTGATATTTCAGCTTGTAATTGTCTTTCGAGATAAGTAATATATTGCTGAAATTGTAACTGATAGCTTTAATATCCAACACTTGACATTGATCTAAATTCAGAATGTAACATTCTTATCAGTTGAAACTATAAAATTCATCTTGTTTAAGTTAGAAGCTATATTACCTGGCTATTCTTTGTCTTAAAAAAGCAATTTAAAATGATCTAGATATATTTGCAATTGAAAATTAAGGCGAATTTTATATGATTTTCGTATCAAAAATCTTTTCTTGTTATTCTTCTCCGAAACGAAAATATTATTCATATAATGTCTTAATTAAATTCTCTTAATATAGTATTCTCAGCAAAAGTGAAAGTATTAGTCATTAAAAAGTCTATTTCATTACGAAAGATAAGAATGATTTGCATAATTCATTTAAAAAGATTTTTCTTTAATGAATTTGAGCCCTTATTTAATTAAACTCAACATTGAATTCATTATAATTTTGTGAAAACAGGATTTGATTTGAATTTTTCAAAACTTAATGAAAATGTTTTGGCGAATAGAAAATTCCCAAAAATTTGATAATTAAGTTTATCTTGTTAAAGCACTTGTTTATTTAAAGAAACAAAAATTAATTCAATGGTAAATTTTTCATGGAAATAACCAGTATAAATTTTTGTTTTTGGAGGCGATGTAATGGAATAATAAATTATCTTTGGAAAAAAATTCAATTGCTTTATGAAAGATGCAATTTTGGGAATAAATAGTTCTTCGCCCACAAGCAATCAATCATATGCTCATGGTGAAAATTCAATTATTGTTTTCATATTGTTTTCCACACTTTCATAGACAACTCCCAAATGAAATAAATTAATTTGATTCATAGTAAAATTGATTGCAATGTTTTATTGAGAAATTCAATGAATAATCCGACACAAAATCAACAGTTTTCACAATACAGACAACTATTGTATGAAAAAAAGTGAGAAAAAGCGAATCCAATGAATAATTTGTGAATAAAATTAGTTTTAAACATAAATTTGTGAATAAAATGAACGAAAAGCAAGAATTTTATTCAAAAAACAGATTTTGAAGAATAAATTAAATAAAGTTATGACAAGAGATGAGAAGCAGAGATAATTGCCAGTAATGTTGGAGTCAGTGCCATAACCATCACATTTGACACTATTTGCGCTGTTATTGTCACAAATGCTATTAATGGAGGCGTAAAACATGGATTGTCGAGGGCTTAATGTCGAAAGTACTTAACTTTAGGCACAACTCATTTATACCAAAACGACTTTTGTGTTACAATAATTCAAATCAATTGAATTGAGTATCAGAAGAGACAACAAAAAGCAATTCTAATTCATATTCACATCGATTCACAATTTCATGAAAATTTAATTTCAATCCATTAATGAAAATATTGAGAAAATTTCTTTTTGTTGACGTCTTTTCCAATAAATATTAAAATGGAAGTCCCATTCCTCGGAGGCGATCCCTTACCATGCATTTGAAATAAAATGAACAGGAATTAGATTTTCTTTTCTGAAATTATTCTTCGGTCAATAAAGACGTGACTTTGTGTCTCATTTTAATAATTGATCGGATAAAAGGAAAGCAATGAAAACGTTGATTATATAAAGGGATAGACATTTGTTTTGTGAGTTTTCATACATTGTTTTCGAGGAAATTAGTGGAAACAGAATAAAGCGTTTATCTCATCAAACAAAACAAAAGCGCTGTTTCTGAGACCAAAATTTGCTTCCATTGATTTGATTGTAACTCAGCTCAACAACCAGTCTATTCTGTGCTCTAAGTCTCACTCCAATCATCCTTTGCTTATCGTTTCAACATTTAGTTTCGGCTCAATCTTAAGTCATGACTCATAAGGGACTCCGACAGTCGATAAAATTATAGTTTCATACCAAAGATATATGATCTCTCTCTCTTTCTCTCTCTCTCTCTCTCTCTCTCTCTCTCTCTCTCTCTCTCTCTCTCTCCCTCTCTCTCTCTCTCTCTCGCACTTACTCTCTGCAAATATGCTGTCCTCCAGAATAAGAATAGTAAGAACACAAAGGAATGAATGCAATGTTGGATACAACACAAGAAGTGGGAGTAAATGCAATATAAGAAAAGAAGAAATGCTATCAAAACTGTCAGACATTGGAAGCATCGGTCCATCACTGGTATGATAACTATCAAAACACAATAGGAGATACTTTCAAATAAAGACAACGACTCTTATAACTTATGCTAATTTGATTCGCACTAAAGATTCACATTTTTCTTAACATCTGATCTCTATTTTTCTATTCATTAGTTATATTCATAAATTAAATGAAAGGCAAACACTTTTTGATGAAAATATTTGATTCAATTTGAATAACAAAAACTGTTTTTATTCTATAAATTAATATAATTTGATTTTTGGCAAAAAATAACACAAATTTTTATTTGATTTTTACATACAGTAGAGGACAACCGTATCTCTCAATAAAAGTAATCTAATATTTGTCTTAAATTTGGCTCAAAGTTATGCAAATTTAGTAAACACTTTGATTAAGTCATTTGATTGCAAACAATTTCACTAAAAACTAATTCAATTATTTTTAGTTGTAATAAAATCAGCAAAAAATGAGCTTTGAATTGATCGAAATTAGAAATTATCTTGTTCAAATGAAAATGTCGAGGGACAAGGCGAAAATACAAGGTCAGTAGCCGCGTGAGGCTGTACTTCTCAATCAAACGGCCATTCAGTCATTCATTGATTCTTCGATCAAATCATTGGTCACGACTTCAGTGACAGCAAAGCCAACAAATGTGTCGACTCTTTGCTTAATGTTAGACATCATTTGTGATAAGAGTGAAGAAATGTGAAGATTCGTTTGGCTATAAATAACTAAAATCTAAAATCATGTTTAGAGCTGGCATTCAATGAATTAAAGTCTATACACATTTGTTATAAAACTCTGTGCGAATCAAATGTTTGGATAAAAACAGAATTGAATCCCGATTTTAGCTTTGATTTCATTGACAAAAAAAAATAATCCAATAAATACTTAATGATTGGCTCTATTACACCGAGAAATAGGAAATATTGCCGACAATAAGGCATTCCTTCACATAATAGACGATATTTTCTACTAATAAAAGGAAAATCATTTTTCATCTTCTTTTAAGACCATTTCATTGCGATCAACAAAAAGCAAATTAATTTCATTTCGACAAATATTTTCAAAGAATCAATAGATTTATCGACAATCGTCCGAAATATTTGTTTAATTTGAAGCAAATCTATTGACAAATATAATCGATTAATACGTTTTAGCAATAAAAGCCATCTCTGGTCAAGACGTGGATCTTATAATAAATTAAGTGAATCCCCGTTTGCCTCAACTTTTTCTTCGGCCGGAAATTTACAGTCAATCATATGATAGCAAACATTATTGAGTTAATGAGCGATTCCGAGTGCAGATCCTAAGAAGGAAACACACTTACAATCAGATACTTTGGATCTATTAAGAGTTTAACAACTATTTTGACCCAATAGTGACCCAATTGTCACAAATAATTGAGTAATTTTGTCAGTTCATGAAATAGAGGCCATAAATGCATCGCCGATATCAGCAAATCCTTTGAAAACTTTGAGTTAATTAAATAAAAGTGTATTTACAGAGAGAATGAGAGCCGACTCAACCAATCAATAATATTTATCATTCATTCATTTGGGATGTGCTCCCAATCGATGAAATTCGGCACAAAACACATTATTTGTTATCAAAATGTCTTAGAGTTTTGACATGAGTTGCATAACATATGGATTATATTTTCGAAATAAATTCCTCAGAATTCCCAAAATCAATGGATGAGTGAAAAATAAGTCTAATGTTTTTTTGAAACAAAATTCCTCTGAAGAATTGCAGAGAAAATAATGAAGGCATCCATCAGCTGCCGGTCCACCCAAAGCGGTTTATCACAGATTAGTTGAGATGCGAAACAACTCATTACCGATAACTCAATTTTCTCAAAAAACAAAGTCCTTTTGTTTTACTTTTGTCTTTAACTCTGACTTACATTCATTTTATAACAGTTTTTTTGTTCAAAAATCAGAGTTTTATTCAATTTTCAGAGAAATTTGACTAAAATAAAGAAAAAGTCAATTAATCCGAAAATCTGAGACTTTTCATGTGTTTATCAAAAAATCAAATTCATTACTGAAACTGAAGACTAATGAGGAAATTGCATAATATTCAGGAATTCCT
>JAQIXD010000157.1:0-37279 GCA_034699985.1 Minunthozetes semirufus
CTCTCTCTCTCTCTCTCTCTCTCTCTCTCTCTCTCTCTCTCTCTCTCCAAAGTTCATTGTAATGTAAGTATAGTTTAATTAAGAAATGTTATTAAAGGATAAAATAAATCGATTATTAGTTTTTTCGAACTCTTGTTTTCGCGAATTGATTTCATGACAGACATTGAAAAACAAAAAACAATTTTTTGTTAAATTAATTAAAGTCTGAAAATAAAATCCATTCACTGAAAGCTTTAAGTTTTTTTCTCATAGTTTTGCATAATTTCCTGAAATATCTTTTCTTACTGTTTGTGATATGTCCTTAAAATATGGTTAAGTTATGGTTTACTCCAATTTGTTTGCAATTTAAGGGTATTTTTGAACTAATTTGGAAACAATTGCGAGACATAAGTATTTTAAATGAGTTTTCACTTTCAAAACTTCTCATTCATTGCTATCTCTGTTCCCAAAAACTTTTGTTTCAAATATTTTAATAGTAATTATAGCTTAAGATTACATAAAATGTTTTATTTAATTGTTTCCTGAATTTAAAACATTTTATACAAACGTTTTATGAAAACAATATTTTTGCCAATAATTAGGTCATAATTCGGCCACAATTACCGCCATTAAAGAGGGAACAATTGACTGAATTACGTCGCGAACGAATCCTAATATCTGAAGATTTATTCAATTTGAAGCCATTAACAAACCATAAGTCCAGTCACTGTTGGACTCCTCTGCACGACTTGAGCACATCTGATGACGACGACGGCATCAATTCGGGCAACCATTCGGATGAAAGCCTACAAAAGTCCGAAAAGGAGTTGAATAGCAATTGTTATGACACGAGATTTACGCTCAAAAACCAATTGAGAACTTTAGTCCATAACAACAAAATCAAACAAAATCAGAGCCATCTCTTCCCCTATTGAATGGCAATTGTTTGTAAATTCCTGTCCATTATTTTCCTGAAAACCCACTCCAAAACAATTTTTAATTCTGACATAAAACGCATGAATAATATTAATATTGTTTTCAGAGCACAGAATAACTTTCCTCTGATTTATACTAACATTTAATGAATGTCTTATTTTTTAATTATTTGTAAAAATCACTATTTTATGTCACATTCGGATCAAACGATTCTGGGCTTTGTTTCAAACTTTTAATTAATATTTTTTGAAAAGATTTTGTAATAAAAGTTGTTTTTCGATTCGATTGCTTTGCTCTGAATTTTAGGCTGAATTGAAAAAAATGTAAATTTCCTTAAAAATGTGAATTAATGCCGAAAATTGTGAATAAATGTTTGAAAAAACTAATAAATTGTTTAACCATTTCTTTTTGAATCCGGTTTTGAATTCAATTTTGAATTCAAGCCATAAGTCTGTGGTTAGGCTTTAAGTTATGAATAGAAACTGCATTTAGAGATTGAAATCTTATTTTATCGCAAATGGTATTCGAGATGGGAGTGGAGGACAAGGAAGTGAAGACTCGGATTAATTTCTAAACAATTAGTTTAAAAATCACAAAAAAAATCTCTTAATAAGAAAATAATGAGCAAATTATTGAAGGGGTGGCTAAAGGACTGTTGAATTGGTGCGAAACATTTCACAATCGCCTGTTTTCAGGAAAATAATAAGAAATATAAGTTTATTTAAAAAATAATTTCAAAAACTTTGTAAATAATGTGTTATAAAGTAGAATTCAAAACATAACTGTCCCGCAAAACAACTTCAAATTGACAGTGATTTGTATGAAACACACATTTTTCGCTATAATTCATACATTTCATTATCTTTTTCATCGCGAACTCTATTCTAAATATCATAAATTCAAATGATCTTGGCGATTATCTATGCATTTCATTCCATTATTAAACTTATGAATGAGTTGTCGGCTCAACTTTTTTCATAACTAAATAGTAATTAATTTTTTTCATTTACTCAGAAAAGAATAATATCTGGAAATAAATTCATTGCCAGAGTGTGTGACCCACTCAAGTAACTCAACGAAAAGCACTGAAAACCTTTAGCAAGGCTATTTTTATAATGTCATTTTGTAACGTTATGTAGGAGTTATAAATGAAATTCTCATTTCTAAAGCCAAGGATTTTTATTTATTGATTATTTGTTTTACGAAAATTTGTTTAATTGTTTTATTGTTTAGTTATTTCATGTTTTCTAATAATTAATGATTTCGTTAACAATTGGCTTACATTTAGGTATTCATTGAATTTGTTTTGAAATAAATTATATTAATTTGAATTTTTGTCCGCATTTATGAAACTCAAAGTTATTTTGTTCAATCTTTTGAGAAATGATTTCGGTTTCAATTCAATTAAATCAAAGCCAAATATCATGATATAGTAATCTTTCAATGTTTTTGAATAACTTCGTGACTTCTAATTGTATTGAAAACAAAATCGGACTCAATTTGAGTGCAAATAATTTGCAACTTTTTATCAGAATATCACGTATGAGACCAAACATTATTAAATAACCAAATAAGTGGTAATAAGTGGTTTATATTCAACAAAATCTCATTTGAATATTCACTGAAATCATTAGTTACTCAAAAGAAAAATGATCAGCACAATCATGCAGTCGTTTTTCTCGCTGATAATTGTGAATGTATCAGTTCCTAAATTAGAATAAATTGAATTAAGACTTGAACCTGATTAAAGAAATTAATTCAAGAGTAATTGGTTCTAACTCATGCATAATCATTGATGAATGACTCGGTTAGTTCAGAATGATTGACTAATTATTGATAATAACCAGAATTAAAATTAGTATTTCCTTAATCTTATGCATAAATAGTTCACCTTAGCAAAGAGTGAGCTTAATACTTGAATATCAAGTTCAATATCTTCTTTATCTAGTGATAAAGGTGAATCGTGCAGGATATAAAACGAAAATTAACTTGATAAAAATGCTTTGAACTTTTGAAGTAACTTTGAAATCGATGGTTAATAATCAATAGAGAGAGCCATCAGTTGCCTCTCTTTTACGTTATTTATAATCATTGAAATCACGTGTTATTAAAGGTCTGACAAAACAAAACAAAAACATTTGAATATCGTTTGAAATGCGATTCGATTGACATTCGGTTTATCTTCAGTTAAGTTATGCCACGAATAAAGTCGGTTCCAATCGCTAAAAGACAGGCAACAGATGACCCCCTCATAGATGATTCACAACTCACACAAAACACCTCAACTTCAGCGCCAACTTCTGCTAAAAAGAAGAAGACACCGGTGAAGAAAAGTTATGAATTTCTTGTGGAACCGGAATTTGAAGAATTCTTAAGTGACGCCAACTTTTACCTAACCATTAAATGCAACGAAAAAAGTAAGAATCACTTATTTGTTTCCTTTAATTGACTTAAAAGCTAATAATTTGACAATTTTTTCAAAAGCCGAAGATGAGTCAGTTCCCGATGGCTGTCACTGTCTTCTCGGATCCTTTTCTGCCTATTTTCCGAGCGATCACTCGATTGAAAATTTCTTTGATATAAACTCAATAAACAATAAATGTATTTACGTTTACGTAAAGCACAGCCCGTTTGGAGCCGCCGTTTATTATGACTGCAATCAAACGAAAACAGGAAAACATTTTTTCGTTGACTTTAAGACTGATTTCCAAGAATCGATTGGTTATGATTTCGTTGAATCTCTTAAATGTCCGCAAATTTCTTTGTCAGCGGATCTTGAGTTCAATGACAACAAGATTTCAATCGATGTATGGCTGCAGAAGAGTGCCCTCTTAGAGCTATCTTTTCATTCGCAGCCCTTTAAAGTCAGCCCTCAAATCCTATATTTAATGAATTACTTCTATGACTTCCCACTACCGGAAGAGCCCCCAAACGATGGTAACACACAATTGATATCAAAATGTATGAAATAATCACTAATTTCTAAATTGTTTGCAAAAGATATCTCCAATGAAAGCGTCGAAGAATTGTATTCAAAAATAAAGGCCAAACATATGGAGAATAAACATAAGATTCCTGACATTGATGTCCAACACCCGTCACTTCGGCCAACACTACGTTCCTATCAAATGGAAGCCGTGAGTGAAATTCAATACAATAAGTGAACAAATATCTAAACATTGAATTTCAGGTCCAATGGATGCTTCAGAGGGAGAGAATCAGTGATATCTGTGATCACCAAACAGTTTACGAACAAATAGAGACAAAGAATGGAACGACTGTTCACTACAACAAATATTTGGGTCATTTCATTAGTGAGAAGAGTTTTCCCATTAACTATATTTACGGTATATCCCAGAGTGGAATATTAGCCGATGAAATGGGTTTAGGAAAGACTATTGAAGTCCTCTCTTGTATTCTCTGTAATCCTAAGCCTTTAAATGATTACTCAATCGAAGAATATTACAAAATTGATAAACGATTTGATCACAACTACGAAGGTTTGTCCACTAAATGTTATTTTTACTGAAAATGATTTAATATTTGAACTGAATTTCAATCAGAGGATTGTTTTGCGTGCGTTTGTGGGGAAATAGCAGACGTCAACCGATATAAGCGGAGGAAAGCCCTATTTATAGACGATTACGACAATCAAAGATCTGATTCAATTGAAAGCGATGTCTATGAATGCGATACTGATATCGATAGCGATAACACTATTGACGAGGAAACTGAACAAATAGCGGATCAACTGATGACCGAACAAAACATCAAAAAAGTGGTGATCCATCGAATGATTAAAAACAAACCGATCGTCAAAATGGTTGAGAGGAAGGATAGGCGAAGTATCCAAAAGAAAAAGAAGCAGAAGAAGACAAAAATGATAATCCAATGCCGCGGCTGCGGTTCATATCAGCACACCCTTTGCGTTAACTACGATACCGATATGGGACGGCCTTATTTTTGTGGTCACTGTTGGGTCAAAGAGGGTATGACTCCCGTCGAGTCGAGGGCTACCCTAATAGTGAGTCCCCGATCTATAAGCCATCAGTGGGCAGAAGAAATCACTAAACACATGGACTGTTCCGGACTTAATATTTACATTTATGAAGGGGTGAAGTCTTCTAAAGGGTTTATTCAACCCTTCGATTTAGCGGACAATGACATAGTGCTGACCACTTACGAGACATTTCGCTCAGAATTAGATTTTGTTGATTTGCATCACTCGAATCGGTTCCGATATCCGAAGCGCTTCAACTCAACGCCATCACCACTAATAGCAGTGAACTGGTGGCGCATATGTCTGGACGAGGCGCAGATGGTTGAGACGGCATCGGCCAGAGTTGCCAAAATGGCGCACACACTCTTTGGGAAACACCGCTGGTGTATAACAGGAACACCCATTCAAAGATCAATTAATGATATCTACGGTTTGTTATATTTTATCGGTGAAGAGCCCTTCCATGAGAGGCTTTACTGGCAGTCAATGCTTTACTGGCCCTACTCTTTGGGAAATATCGAACCAATGGTCACAGCTTTGAGTCATTGCTTTTGGAGAACGTCTAAGAAAGACGTTTGGGATGAGTTGGGAATTCCTATTCAAACGTCAAATTTGAAAAGATTGAAGTTCTCTCCCGTCGAACAGCACTTCTACTTAAGACAACACATGGAATGTCAACAGAAGTTCAACGAAAAAATGATGAGATTTTCTGATCTTAATATAAGACTCAAAGAATTGGATAGAAAAACAGCCAATATTGTGATGACTCCCCTCTTAAGTCTGAGACAGGCCTGTTGTCATCCACAAGCAGTTCGCGGAAAGTTTTTGCCCATTTCTAAGAAGACGCTAACAATGGAAGAGTTGTTGAAGACTATGATTAAGAACACACAATACGAGTGCGAAGAAGAGCACAGAAAAATCATTCACTCATTTAATGGAATCGCAGCACTTCATGTCATTGAAGAGGACTTAGAAAAAGCCATTGATTTCTACCGAAAGGGACTCAACTCTATTGAGAACTATAAGGCAAAAGATCTGTTCCGAACAGACAAACTCCAAAAGTATCACATTTTGCACAACTTGGCCGAAATTCTTGAGAAATGTGGGGTCAAACAGAAGGACAGGGATTCCGATGAGTACTATAATAAAGAAAATGAAGAGCAGACAACAACTGCCATATCTTTGAGCGTTGAGTTCGGACGTACTCTTCGTGACGAGTATTTAAAGTATGAGTCCTTACAAATACATAACGAATACTTAGCCAAAGGGACGGCTGCTATCAGTGAAGTGACCCAACAATTAGAGCCATTGATTGAAAACGTGGAACAAATTGTTATGTCTTTTCAATTATCAAATTCGAATCCCTGGTGGAAGTCAGCCATTGTTTTCCTCTCCAAAAATGATGGCGAATACAATCTGATCACTCGGGTTAAAGAGACACTCGAACAGCACAGCCTAAGGGGAACATTAGGAGAAGAACAACTCTCAAAGTTTGTCTCCATTTCTACCAAATTCAGAGAGTCTTCGGGACTGATATATGTTTTGGACAAATGTTTACGAGATTTGCATCAATCGAGAACTGCTCTCAAAGCGAAGATTAAGAAATTGAGTCCAAAGCCATCACAAACTGAGTTGAATGCAGCCATTGATTGCCATTTGAGACCCATTCGGGACAAAGAGGGCAATAGAGCTGATTGTGTCGTCAAATGTAAATATTGTCTCATCCATGAAATGTTTAATAACTATGAGATGAAACTCTATTACTTCAGCGCTGAAGAGAAAGTGGAAGAGTCCGCCTGTAAGTCAAGTGCTCTCATGGAAAAGGTATGTAATTCGAGGTCTCTTTTTGTAGACAAACTTTTAATACATTTTATTCAATGATTTACAGCAAAGAAGGGGTAATTGGGGCGACAGTGAAGCAGAACAGAGTTTAAAAGTGATTAATCAGTTGTTCCGATACAAAGCCAACGGCACTGATGAGCACAGATTCATCTTAGAGGACGCGAAAAACCACTTAAAAATCTTCGATGGCTTAAAGAAAGAGTTTCGAGGCTTAAGAGCCGTTTGGATGGAAACGTTTGACTTTGTCTCACAAATAGATGAGCTAAATATGGCCACAATTAGGCTCAGACTTCGATACCACGACGAGCCTAAACCAGAAGAGACGGTCACTTATATTCTGGAACCGCATGAAGTGCCCCTTCAATTGGAAACTCTTAAATCGGATGAAGTAATGGCTAAAAACGGTTTGGCGAAGAAGTTATCGCATTTATATTATTTGAATAATTTAGCGAAAGACGATTCCTATCGCAAGAGTGGACGTAATCTTGAGAACTGTCCCATTTGTCAGTACCCTATGGGTGAGCAGTGGTCGGTCCTTCAATGCGGTCACAGTTTATGTGTGAAGTGTTTGGATATAATGATAACAAAATATTCTCGAAGTCACGGAAATAATCTGAGCATTCAGTGCGCGATGTGTAGAGAGCCCTGTCCTGTCTCTGCACTACTTTATGTCAATTCTCTCGAAGACAAAGAAATGGAAGAATTAATTGAAGTGAAGGGCAGTTGGTCTACAAAAATAGAAGAAGTGGTTCGATGTTTAATAAAGATATTGAGTGACGAACCGAATGGAAAAACACTGGTCTTCTCGACCTGGAGTGATGTCTTACGTCTTATATCCAATGCTTTACTCGAAAACAAATTGAATCACATTTTCATCAGTAATTCCCACAAATTTTCTCAAAATATCGATAACTTTAAGCAAAACAAAGACATAAAAGCATTACTAATGCCTATGGATTTGGGGGCAAAAGGACTGAATCTTATTGAAGCCACTCATGTGGTTCTGGTTGAGCCCACTCTCAACAGAGCCAATGAACAACAGGCTGTCGGAAGAGTCCACAGAATCGGGCAAACAAAGTATGTGTCAATAAATTCTCTTAATTATAGAAATTATTAATTTATTTGATTTTAGGCAGACTTTTGTGCACAGATTTATTGTTGAGAACACAATTGAGGAAAGAATTTATTGCCTCTACTCCAGTGAGAACCGAACTGAAGGCTCCCAACCCTTACAATTGGCCGAAACCTCAGAACACGCTTTCATTACTTTAAATCAAATGAAAGAACTCTTTGATAGCAGTAATAACTGAAGCTCTTTAACTTCCACTGACTTTATCTTCAATTAATTATTTTAACTAAAATTATATCAAATTATTGTTTAAATCATTTATTATTTGAATTTATATTTAATATAAAATCATTTCATTCAAACCAAAACTTTATATTACTTTAAGTCTAATTATAATAATGTTTTAAAATGTTTATAAAATTATCGAAAAATATTGACTTTTTGTCGAAAATTATTAAATAATTATAAATTTGTGATAAAAATAAGTGTAAACTGATTTTTAGTCTCATTTTTCGAATATAATAACTGTTCTAATTGTGGAACCGCTTCTCATTAAATCAAATCCTTTATTAATGTCTTGTAATTTGATTTTATGTGTTATAAATGGATCCAAATCTAAGTTTCCGCTCAAATATCTTTCAGTCAGATATTCGATGCCTTCTCTTGGTTTGTATCCTCCGTAGAAACTTCCGGTCAATTTTTGACCCGTTAAGAGACGCCAGGGATCAATTGAAACGGCTGTCCCTTTAAATTTAAAATCATTGATTAAAGAGCTGATAACATTAAGTCATACCTTTCGGTGGAAGACCGACAACAACGCAAACTCCCCAACGATTTAATGATTCGAAAGCTGTCTTAATAGCGCCGACATTTCCAATACATTCAAAAGCATAGTCGAGCCCTCCGTAAGACTGAAACAATTGGTCCACTGTTTCGAAACTTTCGGGTAATTTGTTTGGATTCACAAATTCATTTGAACCGAACTTTTTTGCGATTTCGAACTTATTCTCATTGATGTCGACTCCAATTATTCTTTTAGCGCCACATTCTTTGGCCGCCATAATGGCTGCCAAACCAATAGCACCCAAACCGAAGACTGCAACAGTAGATCCCTTTTCAACTTTTGCCACATTTACAACATTTCCAAAACCAGTGACAACACAGCATCCAATTAAACAGACTTTTTCAAGTTCTGCCTTTTTGTCGATCACTATAACTGATTCTTTTGGCATAACTGTGTATTCACTAAAAGCGGCGCAACCTATAGATTTGTAAATTGGTTTTTCATCCATTGTCCAGAATCTAGTGGTTCCGTCAGGCATTACATTCATTGTTTCCTGAGTTCCTATAATTTAAGTGTTATTTTAGAGAATTAAAAGGGGACTGTATTTGCATACCTGTGCGACAAAAATTTGTTTTCCTATTCAAACAAAGATCACATTCCATACAATTGGGAATCCAAAGGGGTATTACATGATCACAGACTTTGAGATCATTCACATCGGGACCAATGCTTTCGACAATACCAGAGCCTTCGTGACCCATAATCAGTGGGAACACAAAATCATTGGATATATTTGTGTCCAAAATATGGAGATCTGACCGACAAATACCACTTCCAATAATTTTAACTCTTATTTCTCCACTTTTTGGTGGATCCACATAAATGTCTTCTATAACTAATGGCTGATTTGGACCGTAAGCGACGGCGGCCTTACATTTGATTCTTTTGTAATTCTTCTCCATCTGTTAATTGAATGAAAATGTTTTTAATGTAATTAAGTTATCATGTTACTTTTAATTCTTAATTGGATAAGATTAGATCAAGAGATTAACTTCAATGTTAAGTAGAGGCAGCACATATTAAATTTCATTTCTATCAGTGTTCAGTTGTTTAAACTTAATTTACATCCAAAAGGACAACAATTATTATTAATATACAATTATTTTCATATTTTTGAGCCACTTTTTTGCACTTGATTTCCATTCGTTGCAAACCATTAAACGTTAATTTCTTTATTATTGAGTTCTAAAAAGGATTTGAGTTTGAAATCGCATTTATTTGAATATTATGTTTTCAAAAATCTAAGAATAAGAAAACTAAAGGAAATTCCAGAATCGATCCCTTTGTTTAAATTTTGTTCCAGAATAATGTTTAATTAATTAAAGAATGATTATATTTTTGGAAAAGACGTTTGAATATTCTCTCCGATAGATAAAGAATATATACAAGAATGTATAAAGAAAACTAAATAAACAAACTAGAAATTACATTTCAATGAATGCCAGGTTACAAATTTTGTAACTTTTAAAAATATTTGAAAATTAAAAATTATTTCAACAATCACCACTTTCTACACATTAGTTGATACAAATGAATAATTTTTGTATTTAAGTCAGTTATCTAATCATTTTAAGATAAAATCCAAAACATTGTATTTTATTAATGATTTATCCTGAGATCTGTCCAAAAAATCACTCTAAGAATTGGTTAATTAAAAGAAACAAGCCAGTTTCTTCAATTCTGTTACAATATCACAAATATTCAATCCCAGGCTTTTATAGGAGAGAATTGTTTATGAATTTTGTTTTGAAGTTTGTTTTTCTCAATTATTTTCATTAAAAGTGATTCAAAAATTATCGTAAAAATACTTATTAAATAACATATAAAAATCCAAATGAAAAGTCTTTCAATGAAATGGAGTTCAAGTTTTTGCGAAGTTTTCCTTTCGTTTGATTCTTCTGTTGGAACCAATTTATTCCCAGATATTTGTCTCTGAGCTGATGACAAGCTATCGATTCTAACATTTAAACCGGACTCAACTGCTATTTGCATTCTAAACAAAAGTTTTAAAATATTTTTAAACATGAATTTTAATTAAATCAAATGAACAAACATTTTGAATATTTTACGCCTGGTTTTCGTGTAATTTTTATTAATGAGATAACCATTTAGAGAGTAATAGTAATATTCTTCACTTATTTCTAAATTCAATTCCAAATTATAATACTTTTGTTCAATAACTGAGGTCATCGGCAACATTAAAACCGATACTTTGTTCGCAATTTCTTTGAATAGTTTCTGATTCAAGATATAAGAAAATCCATTAAATTTTAATTTGAAACATAATATAATTATAGTATGAATAATACTTTATCTCTCAACTTGTCTTCGGAGAGAATTTCAATTCTAGGTTTAATAGCTTCGAGTTTACTATCGAGAGGTAAATCATAAGCCTTCTCTGAGTGGTACTGCCACCAAACCCAAGAATTATTGATAATAATGGCAGACAAATTGGTTTTGAGTAATTCTTCGATAGAATTGATTGGTTTGTGTTCACGATATATGAGAGATCTTAGAATTCCGGCAGAAAAAGACAATGTGATTATCAGAGCCACAAATGACCAAATATTTGACATCAAATAATCATCGGTTCCCCCACTCATTGGTTGATTCACTAAATGTCTAATAACCCTCCAAAAAACCTTGCAAACTGACTTTCTTATTACGTGTTCTGGATATAAATTACCTACAAAAATGATAAGTAAATTAGTCAATAGCATCGATTCTTTATAGTATTTGATTGTTATAATAATATGATAATCACATCTTAAATAATTATCTATTGAAACAACGATTGTTGTCATTATTATTGAAATGAGAATAAGAATCCAAATATTAGGCGAAAACATTTGAAACATATTCGTGACATCAGGTATTTGTGTGAAGACTGCACTCAGAATAACCAAATTGTATTGATCTGAAAACCACTGACCATAAGAAAACTCTAACATATATTCTCCAAATGTCATGGGTGACAGAAATATATCTGTTTCCTTAATCAAAGTTTTGAGTCAAAATCAAACACTAAATCAATAAAATTTTACCTGATGTTCGATAAAGTATTTTTCTATGTCGATCCACTCTTTGAATAATTTGAAAGTTATGTTAAATCGTCCATATTTTTCATTTGATAAGATTTTCAGAATTTGGTTTTGGTAGCCACACAACATATATTTTTGACCCTGATAATTTGAGATAATTCGTCATTATTTTTCTCGTTTTTTTGAATACAGACCCATATTTGAGTGAATATATTAAGACTGAAATCACTAGAGTTGTCTCCCAATTGGATTTGATTGGACCCAAATTCTTTACACTCATCTAAAATCACATTCATTTTGATTGATGACCATTTGATGAACGCACATTAATTTGATGATGAGCATTCGATGAGCATATTAACTTAAAAGAATATTGTCTTCGTATTAAATAATCAAAATATAATAAACGAAAATCTGAGATAATTAGAGTAAATCTTAAAGTCTTCGCAAATCGAAACTTATGATTAATTTAGCCTAACATTAAAACGAGTAAAAATTATATCGTATTAATTACCATTCACACAATTTTTATCTTTTTTGGTTCACAAAAACCTTTGTTTTTTTAAATGTTTTTTTTTAATTACAGACATTTTGTTTCAGTATTTCTAATGAAAGAACATTTAATTACTATTAATAATATTGAAATCAAAAGACAAGCCATCGATTCGAAGGTTTGACATAATTATTATTTCAATGTTTATTCAATACTAAAATATTTATAAAGATTTTTGTTATATAATTATAATTATTTCAATTTCTCATAACAATAGTTAAAGTAAGTCACTAGATATTATTGATTAATATAATAGCACCTGTCTCAAATTTCACAATAAACCCTCTAAAAATTGTTATTCGAGTAATTATGTATTATTCCAAAGAAGAATTCAATTAAGATTCTATGAAAATTTGATAATCCAGTTTTTTTTTGTCAAAATCATATTTTATTAACGAATCGTAAAATACTCATTTATAAGCATTTCTAACTTTAGAACAGAATAAGATATCTTTCGATGTCTTTTGTTTTGTTTAATGAATTTGACTATAAAAACAATCTCTAAAATAAACGTTAAAATAGAAATCGAGTAAAATATCAAAATCCAAATGAAAAGGCTTTGAATGAAATGCAATTCAAGTTTTTGTAATTTTTTGCTTTCATTTGTTTTATGGTTTCCTTCTATTCTTATGGCAAAGAATTTCCTTTGAGAGTCGGCTCTCCTCTCTGTTCTTATATTTAGACCCGTCTCCACTGCTATTTCAATACTAAATTTAATATTTGATAAATAATTTGTTTAATTTTGATTTGATCAATTACATTTTGAATATTATGTGTCTGGTTTGCGTATGATTAGTCCTATTAATGAGATAACCAATGTATGCGTAGTAATAATAGTGTTCACCGATTTCTAGATCAAATTCTGGGTTATAATACTTCTGTGAGATAATTGTCGATAACTCTGAGATCAAAACCGCTTTTGTGTCCACTATTTCTTTATATAAACTCTAAATAAGAGATTAAGAATTTAAACAATTATTTGATTATAATTAGACTAACTTTATCTCTGAGTTCATCTTCTGTTAAAGATATCAATTTAGGTTTAATTCCTTCGAGATTATAATCGAGTGAAACATTCCATTCAATTTCAGACTTGTATTGCCACCAAAGCCAAGAATCATTTACTGTAAAGGGAGTGATATTTGTTTTTAGTAATTCTTCAATAGAATTGATTGGTTTCTGTTCCCGATATAAAAGAGATCTTAGAATTCCGGCTGAAAAACATGATGTGATTATTAAAGCCATAAATGACCAAATGTTTGTCATCACTCTCTCATCCATTGATTTATTGAATCGATTCAACGGCTGATTAACTAAATATCTGATAACTAAACAGAAAGTCTTTATAAAGGATTTTTGAATCACTTGTTTTGGAAATAAAATATCTGATTGGAGGACAAAAAAAAATAATTAATTGACCATATTTTTCATCATTGCTTTAATCAAATGTATCTCACTTTTCATGTAATTATCGATTGATAAGACGATTGTTGTGATTATACTCGATATCAATATAAGAATCCAAATAAAAGATGAAAACAATTTAAACATATTCGAGGCATTAGGTATTTGTGTGAAGACTGCACTCAGAATAACCAAATTGTATTGATCTGAATACCAATGTCCGTACGAAAAAGACCACATATATTCACCAAATGTCATCGGAGATAAGAAAATGTCTGATTCCTGTTTTTATGTAAATCTAATATTAGTATTATCTCAATTTACTAATGATATACCGGATGTTCCGGAAAGTATTTTCCAATATCTATCCATTCTTTGAAAAGTTTGAATGTTATGTTGAATTTCTTATATTTTCCTTCAGATAAAACTTTCAATATTTGACTTTCGAAACCACATATTATATTTTCATCGGACTGTAATCGAGTGAATTTCATTGACATATATTTGAAATATCAATTTGTAAGACAAACCCATTTCTGACTGAAGACATTGAGTGTCGTATCACTAGAATAATCTCCTAAAGACACTTCATTTGATTCGAAAGTTTGGCACTCATTTAGAATAATATCACTCATTTGACTCAATAACTAGTTGATAACTAGTGTATAAATGGTGAATGATCATTGACAAACAATAAAATTAAGAATATTGATGTGAAATATTCTTTTAATCAATAAAAGTATTTCTACAGAGAAATCGACAAAAACAACACTTAATAACAAATAATGGAATGAAATTCAACTATAACTAACAATTTGTTTATTAATGATCTCTATTATAATGAAATAGAAATCAATTTATCAATATATCATTTTCCTGTATTACAATTGTTTTGCCAAAAGTAAAATACCAAGATTATCAACTAAATGCTTTGTATTAATTGAAAATTTTGAAATAAATTCCTCAATTTTTAAGCAAATTAAGCAAATATTGACAAAAACTTGAGAATAATTTGTTTTAATTATTTTTAAAATTTAATTAATTGAACGCAAATCTGATAATTGAATAACGCTTTGAGTGACAATCCTATAGAAGGCTTCTTCGACAGCACTACCAGTCTTTGCCGAAGTCTCAATGAATGGAATTCCTAAATAAGAATAAAAGTCAATCACTTAATACAAAGATTCATTAAGAATTCACTGATCATTAGTAATAAAGTATTTAATTGTATTTCAATCTGTTTTACCTGAAATTCGAGAGAATTTCAAAGAACTCAAATAATCGACAATTTTTGCCTCAATGTTATCGCATTTATTTGCCACAAGAAGTCGTTTGACATCACTCTTAGTTTTGTGTTTCATATCTTTGATGTGATTCTTCAAATTCTTGAAAGTCTTCCATTTGGTGACGTCGTATACAAACATTATTCCGTCCACTTCTCTAAAGTCAGTGAAGACATTGAATTGACGACAGTTTTCCCATATTTCCAAATCTATGATACAGTCATCCAATTCAATGGTTCGACTTCTGTATCCATTCACTGATTTATTTGTCTCAACGAAATCGTTTCCGAGAAAATTCATGAGAAGACATGATTTTCCGACCCCTTTGTCCCCAACCAATAAAAGTTTGAATTTGTGGACACTATTTAAACAAATGCTTAAATATCTTTCGATTTATTTTACTCAACAAATAATACCTGCTATCAGAAGAATGACCAAGACTTGTCTCTGTTGGCGATCTTTTCAGTGGAATAATTGATGTCTTATTCTCTAAGAGATTGAAAATATCTGTAATTGTTTGTATCTTTAATTAATTATTTTGTCATTTATTACCTGAACTTTGATTTTGTTTTTCAAAGAGACACTCATTTAAGTGATTTATTTCACTGTTTTTAGTTTTGATAGTTATTTGAAAGTCCATTAGTTTTCTCTTATATTCGGCCTCTCTTTCACTGATTTGTTTAATCTGTTTATTCTTCTGAACAATAATTTCCATCAAATATTCCACACAATTGTGAGTCGAAGCTTCACTTCTGGTGACCATTGCTTTGCATCCATGTCTGCACTCACTCTTAATATTCGGATTGAATTCACACGAAATCTGGTGTTCTTTGATTTTGTCGATTTTACTGACATATTGACAGCCAATCGATTCGAACTCACATTTGATTTCGAGCTTATTATAAAAATTGCGGTAAAATCGCGAGACATCCGACAAATGGTGTGCTTTCAATGGTTTGCGATCGACGGGACAGGAACACTCTCTGGAAAGCCATTCGTGAATACATATTCGACAGAATACGTGTTCACACTGAGAGAGTAGGGGTTCGTCCACAATATCCCGACATATCGGGCATCGGAACTCTTCGTCTACGGTTTTGTCAAATCTTTGTTCTCCGAAACCCATTCGAAACTTTTTTCGTCCATTTATTGGAAAAAATTTTCTAAAATTGTTTAGTCTTTTGGCTCTGATTTCAGTTTCCTAACAACTAATGAATATTTTTTCAAAAAATAAGATATTTTTATAACAGAATTTTTTATCTCAACCATCTAATTGAAAACAATCTGAGTGAGTTGAATGAGCAGAATGAGCAAGCTATATTCTGCCCTAATATTTGTGATAAAAAGCCAGACACTGTCATAATTCAATATCAGTGACCTTTTAATTAGATTTAAAATTTAATTTTATTTGATATCATTTTTAAAATAAAGTGATTGTCCGCCACTGACCTGACAATCATTTTGTAAGTCATGGCATACCATTTGAAACCATAGAAAGAAACGAATGTTTTTATTACATATAATTAAGTAATAAAAATATCAAAATGAATGTCAAATGAATGTCAAAAAACGAAGAATACTTCCATAAATAGAGACATTTAACAGAAGACAACTCTTTATTATGATAACAAAGATTAGACAAAACTAATGGAAAAATTCAAACGGAATTCACTATAAAAGTATTACTCAATTGTAATAAAAGGATATAAATGACCAAAAATTATAGTATTCTTTATTCAAAATATTAATAAAACTATTAATTAATTTCTTTAAACTATTGATTTAAAATATATGAATTCAATAATTGGTTTTATTTTTATTTAATTAATTAACTGTTTTGTTGCCATTCATTATCATTGATGTCGTAATCGATCATCTTTTTGTCTAAAAGTCTGAATTTACTGATGAATCCGATGTCAACGATTCGGTCGAAATATGAACTGAATTTCGGTTTAATATATTGGCACTGATTTACGTAAAGACAACAGTTCTTCGGCCAATCACTCAAATAGAGGACTGAAAACAGACCTAAACTCTGATAATTCAATAACTTTTGGTTTTTCAGATCATTTAGTGTTAATACAAAATCAGAAGAATTGCGATTCATAATAGTGTCCGGAACTGATGTCAGATTATTCTGACTCTCCAAAAGTTGTTGTCGTAAGTCGTGTTCGTCGGGATTAGTGGCCATACAATAGCCGACAAATCCAAGAAGAGAGCCGTAAGCACCAGCTTTGAGCGGTCGGTTCTGGCATTCATTGCGAGTATCGATAAATACTTGTTTGTAGTCAATCATCACTTGTTTCAAGTATTCGACAGCTTTTTCAATACTTCCGCCACGGAGTTTCTCTGGAAGCGTTACCGCTGATAACCGATTACCGAATGCTTTTACACTTTTTATTAATCTGTGCGCCATCTTATTATTGAGCAAATTTGAAATGAGTTATCTATTAATTAAATACAGTTTTAAATGTGTTTTGTTTTTAATTTATTAAAATTCAAATCACATGTGAATCATATGATGCTTTAAATGACTCCCTTTTAGCCTTAAGTAATCACTTAACTTAATGTGAAATATTAGGTCTTTTATATGCATTAACGCAATAACAAATCCATTTTAAAAGGTTTAGTTTATATCCATTGATGTCTTGTTTTTGTTTGTTTTGTTAACGAATATAATGTCAACAAAAGTTCAATGAAAATGTCAAACAATTATCATTGAAAGTGAGACTTATTGTCACATTTCGGTAATGGATGTCAGTCCCAATAGTTCTGTCCAACAGAACACAGGCTCTGAATACTTGAGTCTAGACTTCGGTCCATCAGAATCTATCCATCGTTGGCGTCGTTGCGGTGAATGCGATGAATTTGTTGGGAGTCGTCGCTCAAAGCACACGATTGTCAGCTATAAGTCAGCCATTTATGTCTTCGGTGGTGACAATGGAAAGCATATGTTAAACGATTTGCTCCGATTCGATGTCAACGATAACTCGTGGTGTCGAGCCTTTACTCTCGGTATACCTCCGACCAGTCGTTACCATCACTCGGCTGTCGTTTACGACAACTCTATGTTTGTCTTCGGCGGTAATAAATAATTAGTGAATTTGAATCAACAAATAGTATATCAATTTAAATGTCTTTATATGAATGGTTAGGATATACGGGAGATATCCACTCGAACTCAAACCTTACGAATCGGAACGACTTATATGAGTATAAGTTTACAAATGGGTATTGGAATGAATGGAAGTTTGAGACCAAAATGCCTGTCCCTCGTTCTGCACACGGATGTGCTGTTTATGATAACAAACTCTGGATCTTTGCCGGATATGACGGTAACGCCCGACTCAATGATATGTGGACTCTACCTCTTACGGGAGAGCACAGAATTTGGGAGGAAGTACAGCAGTCGGGAGACTGTCCGCCCACTTGTTGTAATTTTCCGGTGGCTGTCGCCAGAGATTGTATGTTTGTCTTCAGTGGACAGTCGGGCGCAAAGATGACTAATGATTTGTTTCAGTTTCACTTCAAAACCAAATTGTAATTAAGACTATAACTGACCTAATCTTTAAACAAAAGCCTCTTTTCATTTGTTCGACATTTATTGAAATATTCTTACAGTTGGACTCGAATCGCCACAACTGAGCACATCTTAAGGGGTGCACCTCCTCCTCCTACGAGACGATATGGCCATACAATGGTTGCGTTTGATCGTCATTTATATGTTTTTGGTGGAGCAGCCGATTCCACTCTTCCGAGTGATCTTCACTGGTATTCAAAATTCAATTTATTTTAAAAATATTTAAATCTTTTTATTTATTTGTTTAATAGTTTTGATTTGGATACCAATACCTGGTCTATTGTTCAGCCCTCTGCTGACAGTGAAATACCTTCGGGTCGTCTCTTTCACGCGGCGGCTGTTATTGACGATGGAATGTATGTCTTCGGCGGTACAGTTGATAATAACGTCAGAAGCAGTGAATTATTTCGGTTCCAATTCTCGTGTTATCCGAAGTGCACTCTTCAGGACGACTTCGGAAGACTACTGGAAAAGAAACAGACAAAAGAAGAGACAAATTTTTATGACTTAGAGTTCATTGTAAGTGATCTGATAAGTGGTAAAGTGGCCACAATTCCAGCGCACATCGCTTTCTGTGCGGCCCGATCCACATATTTGAGGAACAAAATACGCGCCGCACAGGACTTGAGACTCGATTCGGGACTTTTACAACCTTTGAGTCACACAAACAGTTTTGACGATAAACCAAGACTTCAGATAACACTAAAGAATGTGAATCCGGAAGCGTTTGAATTGGTTCTGAACTACGTATACACCGATCGAATCGAGCCAAACAAGAAGTCTGGGGATCCGCTCAGCAATAAAATAGTACTCTTAATGATGGATGTCTACACTCTGGCCGTTCGCTTTCAAATGAAGCGTTTGGAGCACTTGTGTGTCCTCTATTTGAATGCAGCCATAAATCACTCAAACGTTTTGGTTGCGATACAGAACGCAACTCAACTCAAACTCGATTTCATTAAAGTATTTCTCAATTAATTCATAAAAAGTATTTATTTTTATTTAATTTTTAGGAATTTTGTATGAAATTCATCGTAAAAGAGAACAACTATTCCTGTATTGTAATGAGTAGAGAGTTTGAGACTCTTTCACAGCCACTAATGGTTGAGATTATTCGAAGAAAACAAATGCCAAGCATTAGATACGGAAACAATTCGGAGACAAAGCCATCACCGAATGGAAGTAATGGAGGAAATGGAAATACTCGCGACAAAAATGGCTCTAAAAACGCCAATAGTTTTGGTACGACTTTAGAACAGGATATGGAGTTATTCCTCACGAGTTCTGGCAAAGAGTTTTGCGATATAACTCTTGTGGTAGACTCAGTCCAAATAATAGCCCATAAGAGTGTGTTGGCCGCTCGCTCTGCCTATTTTGAAGCCATGTTTCGGTCAATTCCTCCACAAAACAATACAGTGACCATAACTATAGGGGAAATGATTCCATCGGTTCAGTCGTTTGAGACACTTCTTCGTTACATATATTATGGCGAAGTAAATATGCTTCCGGAGGACAGTCTATATCTGTTCTGTGCTCCCAATTTCTTTGGATTTACAAACAATCGATTGCAAGCCTTTTGTAAACAGAATCTGGAAATGAATGTCAACTTTGAAAATGTGATTCAGATCTTAGAGGCGTCCGATAAGATCAAAGCACAGGACATGAAAAGGCACGCCCTCTCTATTATTGTCCAAAACTTTCGCGAAGAGAGGAAATTACCGCCAATTCAGGACTTAAGTCGCGAGCTATTGCTTAATATTCTGGAGGCGTTAACTGAAGTGGACAATAGTCGACAGCCCAGCGCTGGTATATCCACAGATACTATCCTTAATATATAATCTTTTTTATTAATATAACTCTATTTTAATGATATTTTCATTTCATTTATTTATTTTTAATCTATTTTTATGTGTTTTTGTGTTAATAATAAGTAATTCATTGATTGAATCAAATGTAACATAAAGTGAATGAAAAATCTCTTTCTTTTCGAATAAAATTCGTTTAATTTCAACAAATTTTTATTATTTTTAGACAATTATTCAGACAATTGAAGTAATCCGGGGCTGTATTTAATAGTTGTATTTCCGAAACAGTCAAAAGCTTCGGGTAAATGTAGGGCTCGGTATGACTGGGAGTGATTTTCAGCAATTGTGGGCAATAAAATGAATGTAACAGAGGATGACATCGACTGTAGTTCTGTTAGTTCTGATTCTGATGAACACAACATTGGGTTATTCACCAACGGATAAACGATCACATTTTGGAAATGAGCGCCTCCCAGATAGCCGTCCCATACTTTACCAGTTAAAGTGACGACAGTCTTATCTGAATAAAAGCGTATTATTTATTGAGAATATATTTTACAATCAATTCTCTGAATTTTTACCCGAATATACTTCACTTTCCTGTAATTCCAATTTAATTATCATTTTGGCGATCGACCCGTTCTTAAAGAAAACTTCATAAACAATTTGAGAGGAAGGGAACCGATAGACAGTGTCACAGCTCTCGTTACTAATCACTCCTAGATTTAGAGCTAATTTGTTGACATCACTGTTGATGTTAACGCATTCCAAATAGTTTTGTTTGATTTCAACATTTGTTTCTTCAGATCATTTAAATATTCATTGATTGCTAACTAATGATTAAGACTTACCTCTTGTCAGTCCCTCCTCTTTCGTTGGATATTCAGAATCCTCTACTAATTAAGGGAAAGTGAATTAAAGAATATTCTTGATCGATAAAAATCAATGTACCTGAATCTATTCCAATATTTTCATTGACAACAGTTACCTGATTATCATCGGAGTAAGTATTTACTATTAGAGAGGTTTCCATCAAAATAAGAGTCGAATATAAAAATATAATAAATAAATAGATTTTGTTTTCAATCATTTTCCAAAAGAAATAAGAATTGATTTTAAATTTTCAAACTAAAAATTGTTTTAATTAATGTTTTGAATAAAATTTGAAAATAAGTTCAGAAATTAATTTAAAAATGAGATCCATATCACCAAAAGTGAAAAATTTGGAAACAGGTCAACAACAAATTTATCAAGTTTATTTCAGCCCAATTTAGTAATCAGAGTAACAGCTGTTTATCCCCCAAATATTTTAGAGTAAATAACTTTATTCAAAAGCCAATTAGCAAGATATTGCACTCATATTGTACCATGATAATATTGTAATGTAATTAAAATGTGATCGAAGAAAAATATAATAAAGTTCACGTTTGTGGGGAAAGAATAAAACTATAATTTCAAATATTTTATTTAGAAACAATCGAAGCAAAAGAATCAGTACTTATCAAGGTCATAATTTGCCATAACTTGAATCTTCTTCTAATATGATGAGAAATAAACCTTCTGTTTTAAGTCCGGAATATAAGGGAATTCTTTATCTCAGATATAAAATACAGAAAAAATAAATTACTTTTTAATTCTTTTATTAATTGAATTCCAAATCACTTTAAATACAAATCAAACTGAAAATGATTTTGAGTTCAATTCTGAAGATTTCGTTGATTTTCAATATATTTTTGATTTCAATCAAAAGCGAAGAAAATAGAAATTATATTCGAAATGCTTTTAATAAAGTCGAAGGTTTTAAAGGATTCCAAGATATAAAAGTATGGCGGGACAACTACAAAAAATCAATTATGGAACACATCGATCAATTGCCAAAACAAATCAAAGATAATTTGATTTCAAAGGCAGATCAATACAATAAAAAGGAATGGATTTCTAAATTGGTAAATGTTTTTAAAAACTAATATCTCGTTCGTTTCACATCTTATATTCCAAATAAAGGTCACACAATATCTGGAATATATTACGAATGGTAATCGTGTAAACTTTGAGACAACTGATACTCACAGAAGAGTTCATTTGGTTAGTCTCGTGATTGGAGAATTACTGACCAATAAGGGAACTTACATGGATCAGATTTGCAATGGATTGTGGCTTATTATGGAGGAGAGCTCGTGGGAAACTCCTGGACATTTGCATATTCAAAAGGCTGGTAAGACTTGAATTTTAATATAAGAATTTGTGAGAATTTATTCATATATTTGATTATGAGATCAAAATGAGTGATGAAATTAGATTAAACTTAATTTATGTGATCTTTTAGGTCCTGGACTTCCAGATCCAGAAGAAAATATAATCGATTTAAGAGTGGGAGAAATGGCGGCCTCTGTTTCCATAATTAAATTACTTCTGAAGGAAAAGTTAGATAAAGTCAGCCCTATGTTTGTCAAAAGAATTGATTACGAACTCAATAGACGTATAGTTTATCCATATATTAATGACTACTTCTATTGGATGGGATTTAAAGGGGAAAGAGTTAATAATCACAACACTTGGGATAACTCTAATATTCTGAGAACAGCCCTCTTAGGCATCGATAATGAGACCGATCGCAACCAAATTGTCAACAGAAGTATTTCAAGTATCGATGTATTCCTCAATCAATACCCTAATGATGGCGGCTGTGATGAGGGACCAACATATTGGGGTTGGGCTGGGGGTCGACTCATTGATTATTTAGAACTTTTAAATTCTGTAACAAATGGAGGCATGAATTGGACGGACAACCAACTGATCAAAAAGATCGGTCAATACATATATGAAGTGCATATCGCTGATGACAGATACGTGAACTTTGCAGATGCTCATGCTAACGTTGATCCCGAGGCCGCAAGTGTTTACAAATTTGGCAAATTGTTTAACGACAATACACTCAAACAGTTTGCATCGTTTGTCTCGAGACAAGCAAATCACGCATCAGTTGATTCTGTGGCAGAATTTTTAGGAAGTCTTTCGATATTCATATCAAGTGTTTTGACTTATTCTGAGATCAAGAATATTGAGCCGAAGTCTCCGCTCCCGAAAACACACTATTTTGATGGTTTGCAAGTAGTTGTCGCCCGTTCTAAGGAAGGTATGGACAACCAATTCATCCGATAATTAAAAATAAAATTATAATTTGCTTTCAAAGGTTCCTCTGAAGGCCTATTCCTGGGGGCAAAAGCTGGTACTAATCACGAGAGCCATAACCACAACGATATCGGAAATTTCATAATTTATGTCAACGGAAAGCCATTTATCATTGATGTCGGGGTCGGTATCTATACTAACGTAACGTTCAGTAAAGACAGATATAGTATTTGGTCGATGCAAAGTCAATGGCATAACTGTCCCACAATTAATGGCGTCCAACAAAAGGATGGAAAACACTTCAACGCCACAGACGTGACCTTCTCTTCAACTGAAGACAGCATTAAATTTAGCGCAAACATTGCCGGCGCTTATCCTAAGGAAGCAGAGGTCAAGTCGTGGATCCGTACCATTGAGTTCAAACAGAAACTGAACACAATATCAGTGACCGATAAATATGAGCTCAAGAAATGGGTCCAACCATTGAAAGTCCATTTCATCTCTCAATTAAAACCGGAAAAAATCACCGGAGAAGTGAAGTTCGCGGACAATGGAACCGCTCTTTCAATGAATTACGACTCAAAGCTATTCAACGTAGAGTTGGACACAAAAGTGATCGATAAAGAGGACAACCTATTGAGAGAGGTTTGGGGCGATTCTGTCCACAGAGTCACTCTTCTCCACAAACAGAACCAAACGACAGGAAAACCATTTAATGAAGAGTTTGTCACAACTTTTAAACTCATTTAAAGCGAACCAAAAGTTTTAATCGTATTTTAAAAACAGATATCAAATGAAAATACAATTGAAATACAATTCAATCAATTCTTTGGTTTAATTAAAAACAAATTATTTCTTAAATTGAATTAAATTTTAATAAAAATTATCAGAAATTAAAGAAAACTTTTGGAAAAACTATTGAAAAGAGATATTTGTTTGAGAAGTGAATGAAGAAGAAGTGAAGAACTGTTCACTTATTGTGATTCAATATTTGGGTAAATGTGAGCTCTGATGGCATTGAATCTGTGCTCCAACTGTTGGAAGAGTTCTTCGATTCGTTGAATCTCTGCCACCAATCCCTCGAATTTACTGATCTTCTCACTCATGTCCGTCTCATTGGAGTAAGATTTGTGGTATTCCTTCTTATAGGCGGTGAACAGCCGTTGGAAGCACTTCTGTAAACGGGATTCAAGATCTTCGACAACTTTCTGGTCATTATCTCTCTTCTGTTTCCACTCCATGAGAAGGGATTCCATACTTTTAGTCAATAATTGTGACCTCAACACCGGTTGGTTCGCATTATCTGCCATTTGTTCGACAATTAATGAAAATCAGTTCAAAAGATAGGAATTAATGAAAACAAAGGTTTAGTTCTTATGCTTTGAAAAGAGCTTTGAATTCAAATAAACTTTTATTTTGTTTTAATTCGAATTCAATTGAAATGCTCTCAGATTTGAGTCATCCGTAAAACACGTGATTATTATTCAAACAAAAATACGTAATATTTAGTGACCCCTCAAACACTCCATCACTCCATCACTGACTCAGTCATAGACTATGACTCATAGTATAACTTCGATAATATGATTGTTTTAGGATTTTAGATAAGTTAAAGGATGAGTTAAAAAGACTGATTCAGTAAAGAATTCTTAAGCATATAATAAATGAATTGCAGATCAAAAGTATGTGATCCGAACCACTTATATATCGGTTTATCGATTGTTTGACAAATTGTGGGATACATTGAGTTAATCGACTGTTAAACTCATTTTACGACTGATATTAAATTCCATCAAAACTCTACTTTAGTGGACAGACATTCACTGTACCATCGATTAGACATTTTATGTTTAAGATTCCAGTACTTCAAAGAAGTCTTTTATGCGGAAAATGCAATCACACAATGTATGCACTTTCATAAGCATAGGATAAAATTGAGCCAGGCCATGCTCATGGTCATGCCAATGGTCATTCGTGCTCATTGGTGGTCATCTTTATATTGATCAATACATTAGTATTACTAAATAAATATGAATTTCTTTTATCTACAAAAAGATCTCAATTATAATCTATAATCTGGAATATAACCAATTGTATAGAAAACATTTTTCTTATCTTAGATTCAATTATAAGATACTTTTCTACTAAAAATTGGTGAATTAGACTCAGAATTAAATTTAATGTATTTGACAATAATTATTTGAACAATTAATATAAAATGACTGAAATAAAGTATTGCTTTGTCTTATGAATTAGTTATATAATTATGGAGGCATTGAATAAGTAAAACATAATTGAATTTAACTCAATTTTGTAAGATAAAGGAGGAGACCTATAGAAAAGGATGGGTCATTCAATATTATTTGATCGCATAAAATATATTCATAATAAGGTAAGTATTTATTCGAAATGAATGTAAAACTATTTAATCCTCTGAAATAAATAGTATTTTTTGTAGTTTGGAATTCAATGCATTTTTTGTCATTTCTTATAAATAAATGAACTTTTCTTTAGATAACTGAAGCGTTAGAAGCGTTCAGTTTTTAGTTTATATTCAGTAATACATTTACTGGTATTAAATGCTGACAAAGAATATTCTTCTGAATAAAATATAATTTCATTTTGAATGTCTAACAGAATATTTCAATGAATAGAAGATTTCTTTTTTTCGGAAACCCTTATAATTATATAAAATATACTTAAGATTTGAATTATTCATAAAATTCTAGGAATAGAAACGAATGGAAAAATGTTTTGAATATTTCCGACAAAATTCTTATGAATTGGAATAAAGATATTCTCAAACAATATCTATCAATAAATTAGTGAATTCATTGAATTACTGATTATAATAAATATGTTTAATTTAAACTCAAATTTGAATAACAAATACATATAATTTTATGGACAATATGTCTAATAATAATGATTTATTTTATGGCAAGTTGAAGCTAATATCTTTATCCTGGACATTATCATCTTTTATTTTTCATATCATTTTCATCGCTGAAAGAAAAAATGCTCAACTACATATTTTTCTTAAAATTATTTTTGTTGAAAATAATGGATAATATATTTGTTTTTAAAACTTTAAAATGTAAACAATTTTGTGAATTTGTTTGAGTTTGAGTTCAAATTTCAATTTACATTAAATGTTTTTGGAAGATTCGTTTGCAATTGATTGGAGAGTAGTGTTGGCAAAGAAGGGCTGAAGAGCGCATTGAATGTACGCATAGAGTAATTCACTGCTGAGAGACAGTCTCACAGTCGGTGTTCAACACCATAGATGCGGATCGAATCTAAACCGTTGGAGATGTGGAACACTGTTATTACCACTACCTCTAGACTAACAACAATTTCAAAGATAGCTATCCAAGTGATGGTCAGTTGTTACTGACGGCCACTACTTAAACAACTCGTGTTTCAGATATCGACGCGACTAATGATTGGCTAAAATTTTGTTTTGATATGAATTGTGAAACGACTCTAAAAGATATAAAACTCATTTCAAATGTTTAGTCAGAATATTCTGAAACACATTTTCTATTGACTCAAAGTATTGATTGAAAAATAATATCTAAGAAAGAGATTTAAGAGAAAACTTATAGACTTATTGTGAACTTTTTTCGGCAAACTTTGCGATAATAATAATAATTTGTAATCTCACGCATCGATACCACACAATGACTCGAAAGACTCGGTAAGTAATTCACATGTTTTTGACACTCGATTACGATATTCATCTGAAATATTCATTATGTTTTGTTTGGAGCTCTCTTTCAAACACAAAATGAATTATTTATTTGTTTCCAAAGCATATAAAACACATAAAATGTTTGTTCTGTTAAAAGACAAATATTCTTAAATGTTTTAACGACAAAACAGAGACAATACGAACAAAAATCTTCTATTTATCGATCGTTTCGATCGAAGAGACCATAAAATAGGAGAAAAAAGTTCACTAAAACAAAGCATTTCTAAAAGTTTTCTTATTTTTTGAATTATATTCCCAAATGAATTCCTCGTAAAATTCAGTTCAAAAATTGAAAAAATAATAAACATTTTGAAGAGAAGATGAAAAATACCATTTCTTATTTGAAATAACGAGTCATGAGTTCCCTTCCCTTTGTCTTTAATATAAATATATATTCTCTTTGCGATCGCTTTCTCTTTATAGACATCGATATATTGAAAGTGATTTTTCTCTTATATTTTTCGACCCAAAGATTATTGATTGGAAACACAGAGAGAAATATGTGATTGTTTTCTAATAGTAATGTTTTCTAATACCAAACTCGTGACACTTCATGCAAAACGTGATAAAATACAAAAATCTGTTTTAAATCTCCAAATAATGACTGAAAAATAGACAAATATTTCTATGATTTCAACAATTTTTAACAAAAAATATATAAAAATTTCCACTTCTCTGATCAATATTTCAATTTATCGGTTGTTTCGCAACCGTTTTCGAGGATTTCCAATCGATTTGAAGCTATTTCTTGAATTGTCTTATATTAGTGTTAATCTATAGATTAGTTTTGAGAAGATTTTCCCTTTCATTCACTTAAAGAAATCGGATTTTTAGAGTTTTTTAGTTTTTAAAACCATTTTTATGGTCTTCAAACACTTTTATTACGCTATTAGAGGCGCATCTGTTCCTTCAACTCTACGTTATAATCAGTTTTTCAAAAAATATAAACAAAATCTTTATTATTCTTTGGTTTGATTTTAGTTGAAAATATTGGATACAATGAAAACATTGAAAGTAAAGTGTTTTTAAATTTCGTACTTAAAATAGACTCAAATCAGGCGAAGAGTTATATGATTTTGAAGAGAAATGTAATTCATTTCATCAAACTTTAGGCAACGTTTCGGTAAAGACTAAGTAAAGTCATTGAGTCTTATGCTCTATACGTATATATACACAGAGGATGAGATGTAGGATGTATTTGCTCGATAACTCTAATGTTATATATGGGTGAAGTCATCAAATATCCAGTATTTGCTTACGAATAAATAAGGCATATCTGATTAGATTCATCAATGAATTTGCTCTCAAAGTAATAAAAGTCATACTTTTGTGAGACTAACATATAAATTGCTTGATTATTCTTTTGGTCGACTCCTTCCAACTTAATTGCAAAATATTGTATTGAAAACACTTTCCTTTGAAATGACTCTTCACTGCAAAGCACTGTATATAAGGTTTTGAATAATAATTTCTGATCTCTCCATGAATTCCCAAATTGAATGTAAAATCGATACCAAGATATGTAATATAAAACATTTTCTTATAATTTTTACGGTCTTTTATGAAAGCAATTGAAAACATTCCAATCATTTTATTGGATGTAATGCTCTATTTACTTTCAAAATCTAAATTTCGTACTCAAAATAATTTTTCATATTTATTATGAAATATCATTACATAACTCAAAATAATTAATATCAATTTGGGCTCAAAATTATATGAATATTAAAATTTATGTTATCTCTAACGGAAAAATGGTTGAATATAATTATGTTGTGCCATAACAACCAGTATTTTTGCAAATTCTTCAATATATTAGTTAAGAGTAATTAAAATAATTATTGATTTCTCATTTATTTCTCATCAACTCTTATCCTGTTGTTATCTCTTATCAACTCTTTATGTTATAAGAGTTGGATCTACTGTTTTGTTGTCTTTGATATAAAGCAGCCATAGATAGAAAACAAGATGAAAACGGAATCATTTGTAATGAAAAGCAATTTTCTTTCAATTTCTGTCCACTCTTTTGATTGAAAGCAGAAGAGATTTGGTCTTCCATTCAAACGCTGAGAGTTTTCATTAGAAGTAAATTAAATGTTTATCTCTTATTAGACGGAATGACAGCAAATGGTTTCGAGATATTCATATGAAAGGATAGAAAAATCTCGGTTTGAAAGTAGTTTTGGTCCATTTCTAGACAGGAATGGCTTTAAATAATTGAAGAACAACTCAATTAAGAGTCGCTTTCATTTGAAATGAATCGCATATACGAGTCATCAAATCCTAAATCACTTTACGTCTGAATAGTTTTCTCATAGAATTTCAAATCAATTTCTAATGCATTCCTAGAAATACAAAATCAACTAAAAAAGCGAATTAAACTTTTCCAATAAATCTTTATTAAACATCCAAGAAGTCAGGGCTTCCATAATAAATGCATTTTATTCTGTGACAACACTAAAGTAATTTTGATTCATTTGTCAAAAAACTAACGATTAATGAATGAATTCCTCTTAAAAATTTCAATTAAATGAGAATTAACGCTAAAAATTGGCCCAAATTTGCATTACATTCGGAGATCTAAGGATTTTAGTCAATTAGTCGCGTACATCAACAATCACCAAGGTGGTGGTGGTGGTGGGAGTGCTCACATCTAAAACAACTAGTTTTTAAAAAAAATTTCATTAGCAAATAACCATTAGTATTACTGCACAAAGGAAATACAATTTTACTCTTATCAACAACTCCTTTACCTCGAATAAATTGAAAGTTACAAAACTTGCTTTTAGGGAAAGGAGCATCATGATGGGCCTTTAGGGAATCTTCTATCAGACAGATGTTTATAAACTCAATACTAGAGTTAATTAGAAATTTTGATCCGAAAAAGTTTATAAATAATGGACTCATTTGGTAAATGAAAGTTTAATTCTTAAAAGCATTAAACGAAAGACGTTTAGGAAAAGTAATCAATTTTTGTTTAGAACTCAATTCCAGGATATTTCGTGAATTGTGATCACAATAACAGTTGTTCTGTCCTTTTGTTTATTACTCGCATTTGTTATTATTATTAGAAATTATTGTTTTCTCTTCCAAAACATTCAGTGATTTATCACTCGTTTCTATTCCTTATAAACTTTGAGTCAATTGTGTCTCAAATTGTTTATGACTCAAGACATTCAGCCAGAGATGAGGAGAGAGGAGGCTCTAACGTTCATTCAATATATTTTCTAAAATTGGTTGGGCAAGATCACACTTTTCATTTCCTCCTAAATCTTCGCACAACATCTCTAATTGGCTGAAGTACTTATAGCATTGATTTAACCTATTCTTGGCTTTAATGGGAATAAACCAAAATTATAATCGAGTAATAAAACTGATAAAACACTTAAACCATTAAATTGCAAGATTGAAAATTGAAATCAAGAATAAGTGACTTTGAATCTATTTTAATTTAATCAGATTCTTTGATTCAATTCTTTCCGTTACTATCAAATCCCTTAAATTTTATAGAATCAATTCATAGATATATCTTAAGAACTCATATTTTAAGAAATATTTTGATAAGAAGGGTATTATCATTATTACTGATCCTAAGGAGAAAGGGATTGCATTAAATTGTGAAAAGCGAACCACAAATTAAGTTATTTCATCTCCTTTTTCGGCAAAAAAAAGTGAGACAACACACGACCCGAGTCTTGTGTTCACATAAATTGACTAAAAGTTAGAGAAGAGGTTTCAGACTTTAGCCGATGATAGAAGTGCTTCTAAATTGCATTTTCTCTTAACATTCATTTTTTCGATTGAATCCAATCTCTTAGAGTACTTCTCATTGATTTTACTTTTCATATTAATCTTGCGAATTCAAGTCCAATGAAGGCACCAATTTATTTATCATATGTTTTCGTCGCTTTTATTTCTTTATGAAATCCGCAAAATAATGTCTCTTCCACTCAGGAGTAATGAATATTAACTATTCCGCCAACAAATTATATTAATGTCGAGTCTTTGAGCATTTTCTTTGATTTATGAATAATCTCTGATTTCCATAAACTTTTCATAACGTTTATCATCTCTTCTGTTATTCTGAAAAGTATTTTGCGTTTGAGATCTGAATTCTTACACATTTTTCTTTCCAAATAATCCTCATAAATAAGAATATTAGAGTCGAGAACATTATTCATAACTAAGTAAATCAGTTTCGGTTCAAAAAAAACTTCTTTCAGCAAACATTGAATTCTTGCGTTGTTTTGTTGATATAATCAATTTCAGGATATATTTAGAAAATCCAATTTCATATTATATATAATATACTGAAAGTAAATATCATTTATTTGAATGAAATCTCATATAAATTAATTCTCACTAAAAATTTATTTGAATAAAATGTCAAAATGCAATCACAGAAGAAAATCGCATTAGTTTTCAAAATTTAATATTTGCTTTGAAGTCAGGGATGAACAGAAAATAGGGGAACTTACTCGAATACATTGGCATATAAACCTGGTAAAGTTTTTGAAATTAATTCACAAATTAGAACCTAATATTAATCATAAATAAGTCTTAAACTAACCATTGAATATTTATTATTTAATTTAAAGATAATATTTATTCCTTAATACAGTTAATATAAATCAATTTGAACGACCATGTTTATATCATGTTTATATCATGTTTATATCATGACATATCTCCTGAAAGCATTTTTATAATGCGATCGATAAACAGTTTGATGAATTGTTAAAAATAATGACCTGTATCATTGGTGACTCGAATCAGAATCACTCAATTTTCCGAGACTTACATTAAATATAATATTTTGAGTTAGAATTGGATTTCAGAAATAAATTTAAAGATATTCTGAAGATATTTCAGTCTCTCATATGTTTGCAATGTTTGGAATAGAATTGAATTATTTAGAGATTCTTTTCCTCAAACATACTCTTGTATTCACTATTGAGAGGACTGGGAGTCAAAGTAATCCACTGTAATCTCAGTGCTATTTCCGAATACATGAAACGTGCTATGAGTGCAATATCTATGACTGACTATCGTTAGGAATAACCGACAAAAAATACAATTCGATTGCGAGGACTCTCCTCTCGAATACATTATTAGCATTAAAATCAAATGCATTAGAATTTGGTTGAAATGTAGACCAAAGAAGAAAATATTGTTATCACAAAAGATATTGTATTTCATTTGATTGCAACTCAGAAGAGATTCAGTGATGGCAGTGATGGCCAACCATAGCATACCACTAATGTTTTATGTTATTTAAATTGTGAGAAATGCTTTAAATTTTATTCATTATATTCATAAACCTATTGAATCGAGTGATTCGTATAGAAACGTGTTTTTCCTTCCTCTGCAACTCTGGTGTTTTGATTTAAGAGTTGATCCCCCAGTTTGATGAGTTGAGCATCATTAAAACAAATGGATGCGTTTGTGACAGTTCCCAATCTGTATTCGTTTCTAATTTTGAAATCTAAGGTTTGTTAGACTTTTCTCATGTTTACAAAAGAACAAAAAGATTTGTGTTCCTCCAATATATTCAAATAGAAGGCCTCGAATTGAATTTATGGAGATTTTGTTCTTCAAATCTAATTTGAATATTTTATTCTTAGCCTAAAATTGGATCCAATATTCAAATGCCATTACTTTGAGTTTTGCTTAAAATAATATAAAAATCAACCAAAAAGAAGAAAAGAATTTCCAAACTCCTTTTTATCAATTTTTTCGATGAAATTTGAAGATCAGATTTTTTTAATGGAATATTCAAAATATATTTTTAGAAATACCTCCAGAAAAATCCAATTTTCTAAATTCACAGTTTTTGCAGTATCTTAGACCAAGATTTTCCAAATATTCCAATATTTTTCATATGAAGTATAAAAAAATCCCATGAGTTTGAGTTTAGTAATAATATGATTGAACCCATAATTCTCTCTTTGCTCACAATATTTGGACCAAAAGGAAAGAAATTCCAATTTTTTGAATAAATAAAATATAAATGGAAAATGTTCTGACATTAAAAATGTTTTTTGATGGATTATTACATTACTTTATGCTAATATTTGTACTTATATACTATACGAGAGGGGAGAGTATGAAAAAGTATTTGAGGGCACTTTTAAATAATATTAGTTTTCCAGATATTGCGACCCATCTTATGATTAAAGTATTTCAATCAAATATCAAACAAATGAAGACAAATGGGAATTCTCTCTATTCATGGCAAACACTGAACACTTTTTTTCTCTTGATCTCGATTTTATCTGAACTATAAATAAGTAAATAACAATAAAATTGATGAAAATTTTGAAAAACTTGAACCAAACTTAAGGATCGATTCGATGCCATAAAAGGCAAATAAATGGCATAAGACTATAGGAAGCGTCGGAACGTACTCTGAATTTACGGCAATTATTGTTTGGCTCAACGTTTGCACATAAAATAAATGTCTTTCCAACTATTGATACTATAAATTATGGTCAAAAGCTATAAACATATCCACTAATTAAATAAATTAACGCTTGAATTGATTGAATTATATATTAAATTATATAAAATCTCATTTCTATGAATAAATCTCTGAATTAACTATAATTTCATTATATTTCACTCAAAATGTGTGAAACTATAATAAAAGATAATTATAGACATGGCTTTCATCAAATGTCACATTTATTAAATTAGGGACGGAATTGAATTTTCAAAAAACCTATTCCTTTACGATTAATGATTTGATTTATAATTATTTTGATGAAAGTGAGACTCCATTTGAAAGCCGTTCTTCGCTATTATCAGTGAAAATGTCTGAAAAATTAATTGAAATTCACTCGAAGTTCATTAAAGCGAACCACTTTTGACAGGTATTGAATTGAGTCGACCCAACTCTCTCATAGTTTTACTTTCATCAATAATTAAGTCCAAAATTGCAGGTTTAATATTCTTGCATTCATTTAGTTGTCAAACAAAACCATAAAAGCAATTAAGGGCTAAAAAAGTTGAGCCAAAAACAAATATATTGAAAATGAATGTTCAAAATGAGATTAATTTTTGCAAATTTTGCGTCTAATGTATAGAGAATTGATTTGTGTCTTAAAAACGGCTAAAATTAGGAAAAACTGTCACTTGATTAATGATAGAAATGTTGGAAAACCCAATTTAAATGCAAATTTCCTGTTTTATGCCTAAATCTTATTTGACTCTTGGAAACCAATTTTTGGTTGCATTCAATTTTATCAGTTATTTTGTTGATCGATTGCAAGTTTCTATTTCTGTCTTTCCATTAAAACTGAAAATCATTTTGTGGATCAAATTCATTCATTTTTTAAAAACAGAATAAAAGGGAGAAAAATGAGAAAAATCAAGAAAATGAGTTTATTATTCTTATCTCATGAATGGATGCAATTTATTTTAATAAAGCAATTATTTTTAGCTTTTCTTTTGTATAGATTCTGTCGTCTGAGAGGAAGATCTGATGTGCAAAAATCTTCAAAACTTTTTAATGAGTTCCCATTTTTTTTCTGAAGAGATTGCATTCATTAAAGTTTTTCTCATTTAAGCCAAAACTTAATAGACTTTAATCAATAGATTTGTGGAGAAGAGAGACGTTTTCCTAAGTATTCGTCGAAAGAGTTTTTTAATTCTTTAATGGCTTTCAGACTAAAGACTAATTGTTTTACTTTTCCAGTAATTCCTTTAATTCTCGAATAAATTCATTGTTTTTGAAAATATCTGATTATTTCTCAATTAAAATCTCTCCTCATTTCTTATGAAATGTTTTTTAATTTAATTAAATTGAATTGAATTAAGAATATAAAGAATTGAAACCAATTTATTTTAATTGAGAATGTGTTCCTCAAAGTTAGTAGATTACTTATTTATTGATTAGAAAATTTAACTTCCAATTTAATGAATTTAGTGATGACAGACAAAATTGTGTTGCATTGTGTCACACATTTTTAAATAAAGGCACGATATATCGAAATAGCATCTTCGTATCTTTAGATTTACAAAGAGTGTGAATAGGCAATGACCACAAATTGTATTAAATAACAACCCTGGTTATCATGGCAAAAGTGATGAAATACATGAGATGCATCTTAAATGACTTGTAGGCATAACTGGATTAAATTGACTGAATCTGATATCTGTAGGTTTGAGTCACAGAACTCTATTTTTAAATTATTTTATATTTTATCAAAACTTTAACTCAATTTTCATTTTAGTGAATAATTTAATTATAAAAGCGTTAAAAGCACTGAAAATTCATGAGAGAGTTCTTTAAAGAGATCTTCGGATCAAAATTATTTTCCCAAAGGATTACTAATTGTTATGCAATTTATGCCAAGTGTTTGAATTTTGCTTCAAAAATTGATGAATACTTTAAATTCTTGTACACAAGTTGTGCACATCTTGCACATTGCTTTTTTATATCAACGCAATGTTTATTCAGGAATATTTAAATATTCAAGAGTTTTGAAAATATTTTGAATATCATAATAATAATAATAATCCTTTATATCACTATTGACTCAATGGATGAAAATTTCTAAAACATATTTGCAAACAAATAAGAGCAAGATCATTGAATTCATGGATGAAAGAAAATGATAATTTGATAAGACTAACAAAAGAAATGTCGTCCTGATTACATGAGTGCTTAAATTTCTAATAAAATAAATATCAGTTTAATGTTTGGATAACGACCTGAAAATATTAATGCATTTTTGATTGAAATTTATTCAAATTTTTGAATTTTGTGGAAAAGCTTTGCATATATTGACTGAAAAGGAGGTAAATATCGATAATACAAATAAAAAGTGTTGAGAATATTGATTGGCTTTTGAGATAAATAGCAAACCTATTGTACGCATAACCCAAAGCCAAACGGATTGTTAGACAACACAGACTTCTCAGTCATATTCAGATGTGGATCGAACTCCAAGTAATGATAAAGAAAATACTAACTGTCCTTAAGAACGCTATTCTGGGCTTCACTACTATTTTGACGGCTTTCCAAATGCCTTCCACACCAGCACTGAATTAACTGTTAGACAAAACCAAATGTTAAGTTTGTTTAGCATTTGCGTGAGTTTCACATATCTATCACTTCAATAATTGAGTTCATAGTTTGCGAGGAGTGGTATAAGTCTTAAGACTATAGTCTTCCTCTCCTTCTGTTGCAAAAGAAAAATAAAACTTTTGTTTTTGATGTGATTTCAAGAACTGATAAATTGTTTTGATTGAAAAGTCTTTTGGAGAAAAAGAGACACAGTTTTGGTATCGTTGGTCTGAACGCATGAATAAATTATTTGCAATGACTGCCCACTCTTTGAACGGTAAGCGCTTTTGCTGTCAAACAACTAATTCTCTATAATTTTATTATTCATGAGTTTTTGATATTTGTTCAGAAAAGGGAAGAATATTATGTTTCGGATGAATATTTTATAAGAAAATAATAATGTTCTGCAATAAGACATACATTTCTATAAAAAGCAAACTTTTCACAGAATAAGTAGTTTCCAGAACCTAATGTACAGAATATTCTGTACTCAAAAGAATTTTTCTTTATTTCCAGGGCTCTCCAAAAGCGTATACATTATTATCATTTATTCGCAAAATTAGGTATAGAAATGAGATTCCGATTATTTGATTATAAATTTGTGTCTATTGAGAGCCAAAGCCATTGAATTTGACTCTTTATTTAATTATATGGTTAAAAGGGGTGACATTTATCATTATTTTAATTTTATTCATAGAATTTACACAAAATTCGATTAAAAACTAAAGAATATTTAATCAGCGAAAAAGTAATGTCTGTCAACTCATTACAATATATAACTTAATTAAGATTAAACTTTTGATATTTAGCACAAAAATGTCTGAAAATTAGTTTTAGAAACAAGACTTCACTCATTATTGAATGAGTACTTTGCGTGTCATCTCATAAAACTTTGATTTCAATATTATAATCGGATTTCCCTTCAAAATCTAAAACAATGAGGAGAGAGAGAGAGAGAGAGAGAGAGAGAGAGAGAGAGAGAGAGAG
>JAQIXD010000158.1:0-37245 GCA_034699985.1 Minunthozetes semirufus
GAGCATCATCTGTGGTTTCTTGTTTAAACCTGAAAAACAAGTGGTGGAACCCCCAGTCGGCGCTGGATCTCCGTACGTGTGTCCCGATATGGCCACACTGGACTTCTGGACCCGCATTAGGTCTAAGACTCTTACTATAGTTAAACTCTAAGAGACTCATTGATGAACAGGTATGAAAAAGGGAGTTAAATCATTTATATACTCTTATTATAATTGTTTACAATGAGTTTTCATTAAATCAATTGTCTGTAAGTATTTTAATGATAAAAATAATAAGGTTTTCACTTTGCATAACTTTCCTACCTTTCCTATCTATTCATTATTAATGAGTCACATTAAACAATATTCAGATTCTGAAATTATTTCATCAATTTTATAAGTCATTCTATGATTCACTAATTCTTTAAAAAAGCTAAGAATTTATAAATAATAATCAAATATAATGTACTCAATGTTTCTCTATTAATATTTTTGTGACAATAATTAATTCAAAAAATTCAAATAATAATAAGAGTGCTATCAAACAAAATTAGCGTATAATGTGTGTGTGTTTTACAGAATATTCTTCAACTTTTTTTTAACCATCATTTCATAGTTTTTGATTGAATGCATATAAACTTTTTTTTAAAAATAAATTTATTCAAAGGAAAGAATTCTAAACTAAAGTAATCAAAAGAGTGTGAAAAATAGCGTCAAATAGAAATTAAAGGAAATATAGTCTACAATGCAGTCACTCTACTGTCCCCAGTATTCTATAGCGAATAAACTTTGAACCTCTTGAGAGTCCTTCAGAACATTAATTTTAGCCAATTATCAAAAAATAATATTTCAGTTATTGATTATAATATCAGATAATATCCGATGAAATGAACTAATTATTAATAAAATAATCAAGAAAACTACGAATTCTGTTTCAGATTCGACATTAATTTATAGTAACTTTGATGTCCACAACTTATTACTGTCTGATATATATATATATATTTTTATTTTTTGGAAACAATCCATAGAAAAGTTTTGTCTATTTTATGATAAATGCGTTAATATTTTAGTATTCAGTGAATTGCAGGTGTATTTTGGGATAGTGATTATGAGAGTATATGTGTTGTAAATTAAATGAGAAAAATGTATGAAAACATTTGAGGTGAGACCATATAAAAGTCGTTTATGTCAGTGCAAACACCACTTGTGCCTTACTTGTGCCGCGCCTTAAGTTAACTAAAATAATTTCCTCGATATTATTCTTATTACTCTGAGTTGTTGTTTAGATTTTTCTTCTTTTTTTTGTATTTAAAATAAACAATTCAACCATATTATGGCCGTATTATTACTTAAGCAAGGATTCCCTCCCTTTAATTAACATTCACTTAATCCTAATTTTAATTAATTGGTTGACTTGAGGTAAGACTTCCTCTTTATTAATGATCAGAATAATGATGAGAATCACAAAACTATTTTTTGAGACAAAAAGGATTTTCTCTAATTTATTCCTTAAGTAATCTTAAAATCCTTGAGCTCTTAATCCGATTCAAATGTAATTCAAATCTTTATTATAAACTTTAAAATGTTTTTTAACTTTTGATTTAAATAAGTTTTCATAAGACATAAAAGTGAAGTGAAATCTGTTTAAAATATGTTTAAAAACTTTTAGAGTGGACTCATTCACAATCAACCAATAAGTGAACTGATTCTAAACTCACTACTAATATACCATTGCTATACCCCTGCTATACCACTGCTATAATACTCGACCATTTACTGAACAGATTACTGAAAACCAAAAGTTAACGAAAGCAGTGAAGGACTTTGAAAACCAGTGCCAAACCCACTCCTATATAATAGACGAGAGGAACAGGTTGTCTGGAAGTAAGGTAGAGAAGAGTCAAACAATTGATAAAAAGTAAACCTATTTGTGGTGCTCTACGACGTGGCCATCACTGAGGAACAGACGACGGCAGTGACACCACCGGTGCTATGAGTGTTAACCGACCCAAAACTGATATGAATGGCGACGACAATGAACCCAAAGAGAACGATAAGTTAGCCATTGATGAAACTAATATCCAAAGAATGGATAAAAATAATTCAAACTCAGAGAAAAAGTCTCGCTTTGAAATACTTGAGACTCGGCTAAGAACTGCAAGAAGTCAGTTGTCATCAAATAAATTGCATCGAATTATACTAATTCTTGGAATTGTTGTCTTCATTTTGGTTTTACTCACAATTATATTGAGTGTAAAACTCGCCATCAGATCAGAACCTCTTTTAGAGAAAAAATGTGAAACAAATAATTGTCTTTACTCTGCGGCCAGTGTTGTCGCTGCCATTAACCGAACCTTCGATCCGTGCCATGACTTCTGGCACTTTGCTTGTAATGGATGGATGACAAAGAACCCGATCCCAGATAATAAGGGCAGTTGGGCTCTCACCGATCACATCAAAGATCGTATCGATCACGAACTCAGACATTATATCGATTTAATAGATCAAGACGTCGATGAGTCTGACCCTCAATTCAAAGTTAAGCGCTTTTATTCTTCGTGTCTTAATGTCGAAGATATTGAATACAATTCTATTTCGACGATTAAATATGAAATTCAAGAGATTGGAGGCTGGAGTCTATTGAGCTCCTGGTCTTACCAAAGTTGGGACAGAACTAAAGTTATCGAAAGGTTACACACAAAATATGGAGTCACTCCTTATTTCAAAGTATCTGTTGGACCCGACGATCTCGATCCAAATCAGCCCTACATTATTAAGGTATTCATTTCTTTGTCTCATATATCTATCAATTGGGGTTAACTCTGTTTATTAAAAACAGATCGAACCCTCAGGACTGGGACTTCCATCAAAAAGTTTTTACTATTCATCCAAATATGAAAAGGTTTGTGAAAATAATTAAATTAATTTGAATTTCATTTCATTTGATATTAATTTTGATTAAATAATTGATAGCAAATCGAATCCTATAAAAACTTTATGAGAGAATTAGCGAAACTATTTAACGCTCCGTCAATACAAGCGAATCAATTCGCAGAAAATATGTTCGCTTATGAAAAACGTATCGCTGAAGTAACACCTGATCCCGAAGAGTATCAAAACCCAAAAAGTTATCTAAAAAAGAGATATTCAGTTCGAGATCTAATGTCAATCGCGCCATCAGTTAAATGGTTGAGTTTACTACAGAATTATTTCCCGAATTCTCAACTAAACGAAGGAACTCGAGTTTTGGTCGCATTTGAACCCTATTTAAGGAATATTTCACAAATCATTTCAACGACAGATAACGGAGCGGTAAACGATTACCTTATGTGGCGCTTCACCTCTTCATACGCACCATATCTATCAAAAGCGTTTCGATTGATTCACAATGAATTCAAACAAACAATGAATGGTTTGGATAATAAACTCCGTTTGGCTGAAGAGCGCTGGCAGTTCTGCCTTAGAATTACATCTAAATTCTTGGGCCAGGCTTTAGGCTCTATGTTTATAAAGAATAAGTTGTTCACAAGACTGGATCAGTCAAATAACGCCAGAAGTAATATATTTAATTATATCAAGAGTTCAATCCTGGAAAATGTAGACTCATTTGTGTGGGCCCGCAATGAAGAGGCGCGAAACCTCATCAACAGGAAAGTCAAACAAATGGAACTAATGTTAAGTCAACCGAATTTTGTTCTTAAGAATGATATCGAAAAATATTACAACGAATTCATAGTTCAGAACCATTTCTATCAAAATATCTTAAATGGAATTCATTTTCTTAACCGAAAGAATGATATATTACTTAAATCGAGAAACTCTGTGTCGGACTACAGTTGGAAATTATTGCCTCAAGACGTTGACATTGTTTATGAATATGCGGCCAATAGACTGACACTTCCGGCCGGATTCCTTCAATTTCCTTTGTTTGACACCAGCCTTCCGGTGTCCATACAATTTGGTTCTTTAGGTTTTCATTTGTCGGCTCAACTTTTGCGCGCTTTTGATTTGACTGGTCTTCAGTACGGATTACCTGACTTTAGACTCTCTGCAGAGCAGACGTGGATTACGGATCAAACTAAACAAGACTTTGATTCTCGACTTCAGTGTCTGTCTACTGATTTGCAGTACTTATCAGATAGAACTCAACGGGTATTTCACTCTTTATTCAATGGTTGTCTCACTTAACAAATTATTGTCTTTCAGATGTACCCAAATATGACATTATCTCAGACCTATACAGATGTCGGAGCCTTAAAGTTTGCGTTTGAAGCCTACAGAAACTTTATATCAGAAAAGGGCGAAGAGGGTTCACTCCCCGGGGCTTATCTCAATAATGAGCAACTCTTCTACACATCATTCGCTCAGGTAATGCAATTCATTGAATTTTGGTTTGACTTCAAATAACATTTAATATTGCCTTCAATTGCAGTCAATGTGCGAATCAATTCGTCCTCAGAAGTCAGTCATATTATCAGAGTATAGAACAACACTCCCTAATGAGCTCAGAGTACTCACAGTTTTGCGTCAAACACAGAGATTTTCGGAGGCATTCGGTTGTGGAAAGTCTTCAAAAATGATATCCGAACAGACCTGCCATTTGTGGAATTAACTCAAACCTCTTTTGTAAACCACTGTTCGTTTCGACCAATGGTTGAAAACGATTGAAAGTGAAAAGGATTTATAAATACTGTGATTCACTATATTTACTGTATATTTGGACTCAATTGATATAAACATAGATTATACACATCTATGCGGTAGTTATGAAAATGTCTGTTAAGTCTGACTCAAAGCCACTACTTTTCCTAAATATTTAGTTTTCTATTGAAATGTAATTTATTTTTAATAATCGAAAAGTATTTTCAAAATATTGGTATAAAAATTGCACAAAAAGTGTTACCGTTTTTCGCCAAAACTTTATTTCATCGATTAATAAGATTTTATTAATTAATTAATTAATCATTACTTAAATCAAATCATTTTCATTGATATCTCATTGAAGTTATATTTTGTACGAAATATTCATCGCTTTTATGACTGAATAAAAAAACTAATTCTAATATTATTTGAATAATAGTTCAGAGCATTCCTCGAGTGACCACTCCGTCCACGGGTTTTGCAGTTTGTGATTGTTCTGAGTCTCGCTCTTCGCTAAACTTGGTTTTTGCCAAATCCACTAAACTCTTAACACAATATTCAAAACATATATAAAAAAGAGTTTAAAATATATTTATTAAACAATTAAAGGGTTTTAAATACTTTGAAAGTTTTTGGTTCATAAATCGCAAGATTTGCCATCGATTTGCGATTCAAATCTATTCCACACTATTTGACAAAAGAGATAATTATTGAAAACAAAAACAAATCTTATATTAAATTAAATACTTTAGTAATTGAAGACAAGAATAACTCTAATTTGAAACCATGTTCTTCAACAGCTCCAAGAAGTCGCTGCGAATACAAGTCTTGAATCATTTGTGTCCGAATTCTTCGATATTTTGGTTTATATTCCATTGTTTTCGTCCACTTATTGATAGCATTCTTAAAGATGTTACGACTTCGGCCCCCAAATGCCTGACATATAAAACCCAATTATAGGTAAGAAAAGACTTGTTTAGAGCCGACTTACGGCAGTCATCCGATAGAGAGCTACTCTTTTGAAATAATGGCTTCTTCTGTCGGGTCTTCTGTACCAAAATGGCATATATTTTTGGCAAATTTGGGTTAAGAACACCATTTTGTCTTTGAATTAAAATTGGTGACCAAAATGTGTGAAAACAATTTGTTTATTAAATTAAAAGTGAAATGAAATTCAAATCTTTAGAAAGAGTTTCAGTTTCTTCTCATTATATTAATTCAATTATATATTAAGCAAATTAAAGAAAATGTTTATAATCTGAGAAATAAAAGAGAGAGAAATATTAATTAAATTAACTTTAATTGACTTTAATTTACAAAATATTTTTAATTTGAAAAATGATTTCTCGAAAAATGAAATCAAAATAAAAACGTTTTATAAGAAAAATAATTTCAAAAATAAGACATAATTTATTCCCTTTAATAGACTTCACTCCAAAAACACGTGTTTTTGTTTTCGGTCTTATTTTGAGTTAAATTTATTGAATTTATTGTTAAAAATGTCTAAAATTAAAGCAAAACTCAAATTAAATAAAAATAAAGTTAAAAACGTTAAGAAAATTAGAGTCAAATCTAATTTAAATGAAAACAAACAAAAGTTCAATAAAATGTTCAACAAATTGGATAAAATTGAAGACAACGAATCGAGTGATTCGGCTGAAGATGAATTTGATTCACTCATTGACCACAAGAAGACATTGGAAAACTTGAAAGAAAAGGACTCAGAATTCTATCAATTTCTTAAACAAAACGATAAAGAATTACTAGATTTCGATGTAAGCGATGAAGACATCGACGAAGAAGAAGAAGAAGATAATGACGAAGAGCTGATACACAAAAATGAGAAGATATCAGTGAAACAAATTGACGAATGGAGTGAAAAACTGAAAGAAAAGATAGACATAAATCAAATAAAAACAATCGTTCGATGGTTTAGAAAAGCAGTGAATCAAACGAGTGGTGAAAGTAATGGTCGTCTCATTACTACCGATGCTTTTAATGCTATCATCAATATATGTCTTATAGACCTTTTACCAGCGATTCATAAGTTTTTGAAATTACCGCCAATTGGTTCCAATGAGGGATCAAATGATGTCAAAGCAATAGATCCGACAAAATCAAGAAATTGGAAAAAAGTTATTTCAATTTTGAAGTCTTATATAACTGATGTCATTAAAATGGTTTCAATTGTTTCAGAAGATTCGCTAAAATCTTCTCTTATTCGACATATTCTTCATTTGATTCCTTTTATTATAACTTTTCCCCATTTAATCAAAAGAGTGTTAAAACAAACAATTAGTTTGTGGTCTGAAAGCGATGATAAGAATCGGATCCTTTCATTCATTTGTATTTTACGTCTAATCCGAACTCAAGAGCAGCCGATGATTAGCTTTATCTTAAAGGTATACAAATTTTTATTAATCAGTTTTAATGACTTATATTTGAGTTTTATTTAACATTTGTTTAGAAACTATACATTTCTTACGTAAAAAACTGCAAATTTATGACTGAATCCAATCGAGTGGTCATAAGCTTTATGAAAAACTCTTTGGTTGAGTTATATTCTTTGGATCAGACCATTGCCTATCAGCACTCATTTATTTTCATCAGACAATTGGCAATTAATTTGAGGACTGCGATGACTCTCAAGAAAAAGGTGATTCAAATTAGAAGAATCAGTGAATGAGTGAATGATTTATAATTTTTTGATTTTATTAGGAATCGTATAAAAGTGTTTACAACTTCCAGTTCTTGCATTCAATTCTATTGTGGAATCAATTATTGTCTTCTAATAATACAGTCGATGAACTAAAGCCTCTGATCTGTCCCTTAGTTAATGTTATAATCGGAACAATTCGGTAAATATTAATCAATTTTTTGTTGAAAAGTATTCAATTAATTGTTTTATTAATAGACTCATACCTTCGCCACAATTCTTTCCGATGAGATTTCATTTAATAAATGCATTGATCAGACTCTCTGAGGCCACCAATACTTTCATTCCTGTTTTGCCTTTAATTACAGAAGTATTGAATGATTTTTAATTAGTTTTTTGTTGAAAATACTTATGATTTGTCTTTTGATTAGGTTTTGGATAACTTCGAGAAAAGTAAACGAAATGAAGGAAATCCTAAAAATGAACTAAACTTCGATTTATTGATCAAAGTTTCGAAATTAAATTCTTCTGAAATGGAGTTTAGGAATACAACCATTTATAGAGTCTATGATTCGATTCTCTATTATTTGTCAACTCTTTCGCACATAATATCGTTTCCAGAGTTGGTTTACGTCTCAGTTATTAAAGTATTTTATAATTAATTTTTTTCAATAATTTGTTTAATTATTACTCTTTCCTAAAGTTGAGGCACTTCTTGAAACGCTCTCATTCTGTGCAAAGTAATCAACTTTTGAAACAACTTTTGGACAAAATTGAAGAGAACTCACAGTTTATTAATAAGAAGCGAACAAACGTTGAGTTTTCTATAACCGACGGCCACTCTATTGTAAGCCATTCCTATTAAGTATATTTAATTATAAGATATTCTTTGAACTCAGAATTCGTGGCAAAACCAAATAAAGAGTGAAGGAACTCCTCTCAACACTTTCTACAATCAACGCAAACGTCTTAAAACTGAGAGAGAAATTCCAGATATTAAGCCATCCCTCGAATCTGTGGAGGCTTATAATGATGACTCTAAAGAGGCTGCTCTCAATCCTGACCACTCTATTGGTTCTAATTCTAATAAAGACAATCCAAAGAAGAGAAAGAGAGACAAACCCAGAAAAATCAATAAGAAATCAAAGAAAACTGAGTCTAAGAATAGGAGTCAAGAATCGGATTCTTTTAATTTGAACCAAACTCTTGATATATCTTCAGATGAAAGCAATTAATTTAAAAAAATTTCAAATAAAATATTTTTGATTTAATTTTCAGAAATAAATGGAGAAATCACTTTAATTTGTTTTGTATTTATGATTATCTGATCGAAGAATAAGTCTTTTGTTTCGTTTAAATCACATAAAAGTCTGTTGAAGATGTGATTCACAACTTGTCATATAATGAGATTCCCATTAATCAGAGTAGAGGTATATAATGGTAGTGTTGGTATAATACACCTCATTATACACTCCTTTCAAGTAAAAGGCGGGAAAAATGATAAGAAGTACCGAAAGGCGTCACATAATTATCTTTGACTTAACTCTTCTCAACTGATTCTCAATTTTTCCAATCGAAAGCGAAGTGCAAATTGAAAAGGGAAAGGACTGACCCTCGACCTGCACCCACTATATGATAGAGACCTTGACATTGCATTGAATTTTGCCGGTATTAATGGCACGTATTATATGTTTGAGGAATGGAAGGACTCTCTGTATGTCATGACTTCCTTTTGAATACAGGTTTCAATGGTATAGTCGACGCCCTATTCATAGCGTTATCTCAAATAATAATAATAATAATAATAATTGGATTTTGTCGTCAAATAACTTATCATTTGATTTAACACTAAATTATTGCAACAAATTTCGGTAATTATTATTAATTATTAAATGAATTGAATTAATTGATTCATTGATTAATTATTTTATTATATTTTCAAATATTTGTTAAATATTTTGATTTTTTAACGAAATATTATTTAAAGGAAAAAATGGCGAATAATTACAAAATTAGTGATTATTTTATTAATTTATTGATTAGTTGTCAAAATTGGAATCACTTAAGGATCAGCTTTTGATTGTTATTCATCTGATTCGCCGTTCAATTGATTTATTGATTAGTTTATAAAACTAAGGATCAAATTGAGTGAAATATGCAAACAATCAAATGTGTTGTCGTCGGCGACGGAGCCGTCGGTAAAACGTGTCTTTTGATATCATACACAACAAATAAATTTCCCTCAGAATACGTTCCAACCGTTAGTAGTCTTGAAATGATTACCATTTAATTAAATGATTTAATGATTTCTAAACGACAGGTGTTTGATAACTATGCCGTTACTGTAATGATTGGGGGCGAGCCCTACACTCTCGGTCTTTTTGATACCGCCGGTCAGGAAGACTACGACCGTTTAAGACCATTGAGTTATCCACAAACAGATGTGTTTTTGGTTTGTTTTTCAGTGGTTTCTCCTTCTTCTTTTGAAAACGTTAAGGAAAAGGTCTGTTATTTCAATACTCTTTTTATTGATTCTAATTATTGATGTGTTGTTCAGTGGGTACCAGAGATCACACATCATTGCCAGAAAACACCTTTTCTTTTAGTGGGCACTCAAATAGATCTTCGCGATGACGCGGCAACAGTTGAAAAGCTGTCGAAAAACAAACAAAAACCGATTACATCAGAGGCCGGCGAAAAGTTAGCCAAAGAATTAAAAGCCGTTAAATACGTCGAGTGCTCAGCACTAACACAGGTATGCCTTCAGTAAAACTAAAGAATAAATAATTGATTAAATTGTTTACAGAGAGGGCTCAAGAATGTGTTCGATGAGGCAATTCTGGCCGCTTTGGAACCTCCAGAACCGAAACGACAGCGAAAGTGTGCCATTCTTTAGACATTTGTTTAGACAAACAATCCTTTGAACTATTGATCGAAAAACGCTTTTTTCCACAAAAATAGTTTTAATCAAATAATTCACTCAGAGGTCAGACAATTGTGTTATATTTGGAATCAAATTAAACTCAATTCGAGAGAAATTCAGTGAAAATCATCTAAAAAATGATTTGATTTATATATTATTCTTTTTATTGTGATTTATATCGAAATTTATATCATATTATTTACCACTCATTAAACAATTGCTGATATTTGGGCGCATTTTCTGTATTATCGTTGTTGTGGTGCCAACGGTTGGAACTGTTTTTGGATGAGGACTTGGAAGAGCACATCATTTGATATGTCAAACAATATTATAGTGAAATTACATCCAATTTATTAAATACTAAATATTTTTACTGACTTTAAAACTGATAGGAATTTAACCAATTATTTCATACATTCATAAAAAAACAATAAAATTCTTTCCAAATATCAAACATTAATAAACAGTTTTTCGTATTTATTTGCATTCAATAAGTTATCTATTATTTAATAGAAGAACTCATAGTTAGTCTTCTTTTTTAATAAAATAGTTCTTAAAAAAATCCTCAAAACAATTCATTTGACAGCAAAACAACAGTCTATTATAAAGCTCTACAGCTCTTAACAACTATAATATATTTGAGTGTATTTTAAGAATTAAAATAATGTAATCATTAGATGAGTTCCTAAATCATTGTTTTAATACTATAGATAACTAACAAATAAATTATGCAATAAATTATTGTCAATTTGTATCCATTTGTATATCAGGAATGAATCAGTAAATCCAACCAAACGATTCTCACACATTCTCTATCTCTGCTCATTCTTAACCCCTCAACACATCTCACTCTTACACCTAAAGAACTCATAGTAAAAATTAGCCATTTCAAATTTGCAGGGTACCTTAAGTATACCCTTCTGCTCCAATTCCTTCTAAATTGATCGGCATATGGCTGTTCAACCCGAGAAATGGACACTTTTATATTACGATCTATACAATGAATTCAATGTAATCTTTAAACCACTACAGTAACAGTAACTGCCCTCTCATTGTATTAACACTATATCTGGTAAAACAAAATTAGCCATTTTTCGGGTTCAACAGCCATATGACGAGCAATTTAGAAGGAATTGGAGCAGAAGGGTATTCTTAAAGTACCTGCAAATTTGAAATGCCTAATTTCTACTATGAGTTCTTTAGGTGTTAGAACAAAAATGTTGAGCCAATCAATTGATGGAAACTTTTTTATATGAAATCAATTTTTGTTAAAAATAAATAAATAAATAAAAAGAACTGAAAAGTGATTCGAAGTTTGAATTTTAATTAATAAACTTAATGTCAAAAATAATAATCAATTTTTGGTCATTTGTCTTAAATTATATTACTTTCTGTTGTTTTATTGATTTGTTGGTCACATTAAAAGACAACAATTAATAGTTTTTGATAATAATATCGAATGTAAGACAATATAAGACATTCGGACGAACATATGTTTATGAGGAATATAATCAATAGTTTATATTAAATACAAATCTTCTTAATTCTAATTAACAGTAATTTAAACATTTGTTTCATTTGATTCACACCACAAACCATACAATTAAAGCATTTGATAACATATTCCAATAGATTGGAAAAAAGTATTAGAAATAACATAAATATTGAATAATTAAACACCGAATTGAGTTGAAAGCAAAACACCAAACAGTTGTCTCGTATAACAAATAATTAGATCCAATTCCTCTCTTGAGAGCAAATTAACCCAAATAAAGAGCACAATTTACTCTTATATTAAATACAATTAAAGATTAGATTAAAGAGTTAAGTGTTGGGCTATTAATGGACATCATTTGGACATTTCTATTGAAAAGACGATATCATATCCCGTTTATAAGAGCTTTGAGTTTTGGCACTAAAGCATTACTTTTGAATTTTTGCCCAAACTTTTCATTTAGTGTTAAATAAAACTTTTTTCTTATCATAATTCGGGACAAATAGAGAAAGTGTTGACAATTGGAAAGAAGTGATTCCTTTCATCACATGTTTTATCGAATCCTATATAAAGTGATAAACAATTGTTTTGTTCAAAAAATACACTTTTGATGGCAAATGATCTCAAAGTTTCGATGATTTAAGACTTTTTCAGATAAAAATTGATTAAAAATTATTTAAAATCCTTTCAATTAATAACTTTTTTCACAATCAATAGAAAACAAAAACATAATTAAAATAATATAACTTTATATCAAAAAAAACAATTGATTTGAAAATGTTTTGTATTTTTCAATAATAAATATCAATAATCAGATCCTTTTGTAGTCTTTATACACAACTCAACTCAAGTATATAACTAAATGATAGAATTTTCAGATAAATATAAAAATTTTAAGTAAATAATCAAATAATTAATTAAAATATATTTCAATAAAAATCAAATAATATTTGTTTTTCTTATAAATAATAAAATCAATTAAAAAATAATTTTAAATTCAAATGAATTAACGATTTCTCGATTTGAGCTTTAAATGCTTCGAATGGGACCGACATTGTAATTGAGGTATGATTTAATTGATATGCGATATGTTGTGACGATTTTCTATTATTATTATTATTTAATCATAACTCCAAACAATGTCGAAGAATATAGTCTTCAAACGTTTGAATAATCAAAACAATAGAAACAAAATCTATTGAATCGAAAACATGGGCTAAAAGTGTGAAAATAACTAAAACAACAAAATAAGCTACCGATCCATCATTTGGGAGGAATATGTGTTCACTCAGTCATTTATAAGAAGCTCTTGGTTTGTGTGAACTTTGAATTAATTAACATATATTTAAACAATTGAATGAATTCCGGCTCTTATTATATAACGTCTGACCGAAGGGTAATATAAGACTAGAATAATGTTTTTAATTCTGTTTTAAATAAATGTTTTAAATAATTATTCTAAAAGTGAGCACATTTTGAGTCATTTTGTTTATCAAATCAAAAAAGGATTATTCAAATCACTGGACAATTAGTTACAAGTTTTTTACATATCCCGAGCGGATAAGGAAGTTATGTAAGGCTAGTCTTGTTTTGTTTGTTAAGCATTTTGCTCATCAAAAGGCGTTTTTGAGGACAGTTCTGTTCAGTAAATATAATATTCAAAAATTTAGTGCAATATTTGGTCCGCTATTCAACGATAAGTCATTAAATGTCTTCAAAAATTCAAATAAAACTCTGATTAACGAAACAAAGAGTCCGACTCTTCCTTAATTAGAGTCACTTAACAAACAAACAATAGAAGGTCTGTCAGTTACCACAGACACCAGTTCCCAACCGATTGCGACCCGTCGGCAGACTTGTAGTCAATAACGCCTTCAGTAGAGGTTATGTTCAATCATTTGATGAAATAAATCACTATTTGTTGATATCCTTTAATAGGGTTTATCTTTACTTCGTTTGAGTTGAACTTTGAGTCGTTTGGTTCCGATTTGAAAGCCATTCATCGCCTGAATGGCCGCCTGAGCTGATATCGGATTATCGTATGACACGAATCCAAAACATTTCGATAGATTCGTCTGTTTATCGATAAATACTTTTGAAGACAAAACGTTTCCGAACGGAGAGAACGTCGACGCGAGGTCTGTGTCACCGAATTCTGCGGGCAAGTGATAAATAAATAGGTTGGCCCCATCTGGTCCCTCCGCCTGTTTTCCCCCCGCATTACTATTATTATGAGAGATACCAATATTGTTATGCTGTTGGGCTGCCTGTACTGCCAATTGGGCTATAGTTGCCGGACCCGTTCCACTGAGACTAAAACTAGAGAATGGCTGATGCGGTTGGCTTTGATTAGTGCTATACATATCGCCCGAACCATTCAAATGCTGTTGTTGTTGAGGGGTTGAACTACCGGTTGGATTATTAGAGTTATTTGCAGCACTTCCACAAAGTGCGGCCAACATCATCGGGTTTGATGCGGCCAAAGCTGCCGCCGCCAGAGACAGTTCTGGGGTTGCGCTCATAGTGGCGGCCAACTGTTGCTGAAGAGCAAGTGTTGCCGCCGCCGCCATAACATTCTGCTGTTGTTGAGCTGCCTGTTGTTGGACCTGTTGCTGCTGAGCCGCTGCTGCAGCTGCCAGAGCCAGATAAGGGTTGGCAGCGGCTGCAGCCAGAGTTGCTGCCGTTGGGTTAGGTTGGGAGGAGTGACACAACTGTTGCATTAAAATCTGTTGCTGTCTTCGCGCGTCTTTATCTCTTTGTGTGTCCGCAAATTTCACGACAAGAGGTGAAGAACAGCCTTCCATTGTCTGCGAGTGATTCATGGCTTTGATAGCATTGATGGCACACTGACGCGTCGAAAATGTTACAAAAGCACAGCCTATTCACAGTAATTACTATTTAGTATTTTTTTAAAAAAGAAAAGAAGAATATTCTGACCTTTACTCTGACCATTAGTGTCCCTCAAGACAGTACATTCTTCAATGTGTCCGTTTGCGGAAAACATTAATCGGACCTCATTTTCATTATATTTTTTTGAAAGCATTCCGACGAAGAGTTTTCGTTCATTTCTGTTCTCACTGTCCGCGGGTTTCATTTGGATCGGGTGATGCATCGACGCTAATGTCTTGATGTTATGAAGAGCGTCCTGTGCATTAAGGGCTGCCCTACGGGTATAGTAAGTGACAAAACAACAGCCGCGACTCTGACCGGACTGTTTGTCGCGCAAAACATTTATTGAATGAATTTCACCGAATTCTTCAAAAAGTCTTCGACAATCGGATTCACTCCAATCGCGTGGAATCTGTCCGACAAACATCTTAATGGCGTCACTGTCCGGCTCTCGTATCAGTTGATTGCCGTTATTATTGGTGGCCACCGGTTGAGGAGAAACCGGATTTCCGCTATTGTTAGTACTCATTGTTTCAATTGTTTATTCACTAAATTGTTGTCAATTATCTTAAATTTCAATTGTCTTAAGAGTGTCTTAAGAGTGTATTAATATTGTGTAAAGTTTATTCTGTGCTCAACACTTGTCTCAATACTTGTTGCGCTTTTGGCTCTCAATCGCTTTGAGTGTCGTTCCCTTCAAATGACAAATATCTTCATTGAATCGACAAATGAGTCAAATGTATGCAATTAGACCACAAACAAGACATGGCTTTACTGTTCATACCGTTTGTCGGTAGGAATGGTCACACATATCAAACATAACGCACATACCATACGATAACGACTACTACTGGACGACAACCACAGTTACAACTATTGCAAGATTACACTCAACGGTATGTCATTTAATTAATGTCTTAACAATTGAGAGGACATCAGAGACAACATTTAAAGAGAGGAAAGAAACGCATAAACAAATAGACGCAAACGTGGACACAAGCGATCCCAAGACTATCAAACTATTAGACTATTAGTCTCTGCCAGCTCTGCACCAATCGCTCGACTAACTGTGCCTCAACTGTGCCAACACATACAACTCAACCATTCAATACGTATACATTTTTTACTAAATGTTTACTATGTCTTTGGATCAGTTCGAACATTCAAAATATAGTAAATCAGTTATTTTATTAAACAATTCATAATTTTATTCATAAAAGACATCTTTTCCAAACTATAAAGCAATTAATTTAAGTAATTAATTAATTTTTATTAATCATTTGAATTATTCCGTATTTAGTGAATGATCCAAAACATTATTTGGACCAATAGGAGCGCTACAAACACTTGATTTCTCGTTAGGCTCTACAATACTCTACAATATTCTTATACAATATTGTGTTCAACACTTAATACAGTCTAATAACGCTATTATTAACACAAACTTATTATGAATTATATAAAAAAAATCTATTTTGACGTCAAAACCTTTTAAAACATTAAATCCATTGAATTATAATATAAACAAAGTTTTAGAATAAATTATTTAAACTAAGAGACCATTAGCTGCTCATAAAATTTCTATTCTAAAGTAAATAATTGAATCATTATTATGAAATATAGTGTCAAGGTGATCTAATAACTTTTTATTTAGATAAACTATTAAGCGTAATATTATTTTATTAAGTTGTAGATAAATTCTTAGTTCTGAATTATTAATTTGAAGCATTGTTAATTTTGATGAATGGAATAATTTTGATTAGCAAGGGCATATATTTATAATATAATGGGAGAGATGATTGACTGTATTCAATGATTGCATAAATATTGTTTTCAAAATGGAGTCCAACTATCTGTTGCTCATCCAATACTCGTCCAATACTCCGCCAAAACACAGAATGACGTAAACTATGGCTGAGAACTAGTGATGAACACAAGCAGTGCTCAGTTGGGCTGATCAGTGATCATATGGTGACGACTGTCAGCAAAAGACATGTTTATGATTATGAAAAGTATTGAGCATTTGTTCAAATGACAAACACTCACTGCCGACACCGAATCCGTTTTAGTCGATTGGCTTTCCTTTACTCTTATTATTGTTTTATTTTCGCAAATAAACTATTTTATCCAAAATCGCATAATTGATTGCAATTGGAATCAGTTGTCACCACATGATGACCACCAGAAGGTCAGTTTGACACCACTTTTTCAATGTTTCCTTCTTTTGATAATTTTATTAAAATGTTTCCATTATTTCCATAAATTGATCGATAATTAACGGATCGATAAATTGATCATAAATTTGATAAATTCTTATAAATGTTTTATTGAATTGTTGTTTCACTTCTCAATTAATTATCATTTTTGAGACAATATTTGATAAATTTTAAAGATTTGAGTTAACATTGATTTCGAGCCAATTATATACGAATAATGCAAATCAGAGAGAGGACTGGTTTAGTGAATTTTGTGCCCTACCTGTGCCCTATACTTACAATCTATTTATTGTATCTCTAATTGATTTGATGGGATAGTAGGTGTACTTTGAAGGTCTTCCTTCCCATCATTGGATCCAAATTAGTATTGAATGCATTCCTTTATATAAACGTTTGACACAAAAGAAGTTTAGATTATTTTCAAACAATTTTTATAATTAATTAAATTTAAACTGAAGTCACGGCCGTTGGTTTCATCCCAACATATCGGGAGTGGACGCAGAAAAGATGCTAATGGAGAGAGGCTTTGAGGGAAGTTTTCTCGCCCGACCCTCTAAATCAAATCCCGGAGATTTCACTCTCTCTGTGCGACGTAACGGTCAGGTGACTCACATTAAGATACAAAATACGGGCGATTATTATGATTTATACGGCGGAGAAAAGTTCGCAACTTTGGCCGAATTGGTTCAGTATTATATGGAAAACATGGGTCAACTCAAAGAGAAAAATGGAGAAGTGATTGAACTGAAATTCCCTCTCAACTCATCTGATCCAACTTCTGAGCGTTGGTTTCACGGACCTCTCTCTGGCAAAGAGGCTGAGAAGTTGGTCCTCGAAAAGGGTAAAAATGGAAGCTTTTTAGTTCGCGAGAGTCAAAGCAAACCCGGAGACTATGTACTGACCGTTAGAACTGACGACAAAGTGACTCATGTGATGATTCGATGTCAAGACTGTAAGTTTGATGTGGGCGGAGGCGATAAATTTGAATCCCTGAGCGAATTAGTCGAATACTACAAAAAGAATCCTATGGTTGAAACCACCGGAACTGTTGTCCATTTGAAAAACCCATTCAACGCCACCCGAATCACGGCCTCAACCATTGAAAACAGAGTCAAAGTGTTGTCTAAAGAAAACGTCCAAAATAGCGGAAAAGCGGGCTTTTGGGAAGAGTTCGAGGTTTGTCTCAATTCTTAATTGCTTTTATCGATAGAATCGAATAAATCGTAAACTTATTGATTGAAATAACTTTACAAAAGACAACTCAAATGCATCTCATGTCTGACCAAAAGAGTTAAATCTTTATAATTTGATTATATTTTGAGAGTGTTTTTCCTGTTTCTCTGTTTTATTCAAACCATTATTTGATTCAAAGCTAATAATTGTATTGAATTTGTTGACAGTATTTACAACAACAGGAATGCAAACACTTATACTCACGAAAAGAGGGACAAAAGGCTGAGAATAGGGCCAAAAATCGATACAAAAACATACTTCCCTGTGAGTGACCAATGATTGACCATTTCTTTAGAAATTTTTTCATAAACTCATTATAATTGACAGTCGACTACACCCGAGTCCTTCTTCGAGACGTGGATACCACTGTTGGCGCAGACTATATAAACGCCAATATAATAACAGTTAGTCTTTTAGTCTTCTCTTAAAAACTTTGACTAAAAATCTGAATCCAATGAACAGATCGATGACGAGAATAACAGTCCGGACAGCACTCGAAAGACTTATATCGCAACTCAGGGCCCACTCGTGAACACTACAAATGACTTTTGGTGGATGGTTTGGCAGGAAAACTGTGCCGTCATTGTCATGACTACCAAAGAGATCGAAAGGGGTAAAAATAAATGCGTCCGGTATTGGCCAGACAAAGGACAGACCAAAGAATTCGGAAAAATCGTTATCAAAACAATTAGTGAAAAACCAACGATTGACTACACTTTAAGAGAGTTTTCGGTCTCAAAAGAGAGCACCGGTTCTAAGAGCCGCACCATTTACCACTATCACTTCACTGCATGGCCCGATCATGGCGTTCCATCTGATCCCGGATGTGTTCTAAATTTTCTTCATGATGTTAATCGTAAACAGGAGTCCATAGAAGAGGCCGGTCCTGTCATTGTTCACTGCAGGTGGAGTTACATCAAAATTATTGATATATGACTTATTTGACGAATAATTGACTTATTTTACCAAATATTTAGCGCCGGAATCGGAAGGACGGGTACTTTCATAGTAATCGATCACATTATAGAACAAATCAAACGCCACGGACTCGACTGTGAAATAGACATTCAGAGGTCTATACAAATGGTTCGATCGCAGCGTTCGGGAATGGTTCAGACCGAAGCTCAGTATAAATTTGTATATCTGGCGGTTCAACACTATATCGAAACTCTACAGCAAAGGATTTTGGCGGAACAGGTAAATGATTGGTTAAGTGTTTGATTTTTCACTTTTATTAATTCAATGATTGGATGTAACAGAAAAGTCTTCAGGCGGGCAGAGAATACACAAATATTAAGTACACGAGTGAAGCCGCTGCCGGTTGTGAAACAAATAAATTAACCACTTCTACATCCCGTCCCGCATCAGTGGTTAATAATATAGTACTCGCAAATGTACCGTCAATTCAACCAATTCTCAACACAACTCCAATGGTCTCCTCTAAAGTCAAAGAAATGCCTCCACAACCGACTGACCGAAGTGATGATAGCAATAATTTGGTCAGACCTCCGATACCGCCTCGAATTAATAATTCAAATAATATGAATGTGAGTCCAAATTCGTTTCAAATGGATGTAGACGGAGGACAACCCTATGAGAACATTCACTTGAACTCAAAGAGTTGTAACAATAATACAAATAATAGCCCGAAATCAATATCTGTGACAATAGGAAGGAAATGACTTACTTTCGACTCAACTTAAATGTTTGGCTTTCGGTTTGAGAGCCATTCGTGCCTTTCGTTATATTTTTGTTATATTTTAAGAACAGAATTATATTTAAATGAAATCAAAGCTTTATTTTAATTATTTTTTAATCAATTTTCAAAACATTTTTGATTTATTCCAAACTGAAGAACAAGAAAATCAGTTGACTTCTCATTTCATTTGATTCTAAATTCAATTTTCAAAATCTGTTTTTGAATGTTTTGTGACTATTGGACTGTCCTTTCAAACAATAGTTAAAACATTCAATAATTGTGACCAAACTTTAATTTATTAATTAGTATTTGAATTGATTTTGAATTTTGTGATTATTTAAACATATTTTACATTATATTAGTTTTAATGTAAATATTTTTAATAAATAATTAGATTTTAATTAAATTATTTCAAATAATTCAGTCTTTTATTCATAATTTCATCAAAAGAGTTTCCTCTCGACTCAACTTCAGGATAGATATCAATCTATCTTCAAAGATAAGACTATTATTGTGACTAATTTATGAGTTACTCACAGCGTCTACTTTATAGACTACAGTATTATAGGTTTTTCAAAATTAATTTACAGATAATTAAAACATAAAATATTTGTTTTAAAAATATCTCTCAAACATCGAAACGCGAAGTATGAGCACTGAAAAACTCAGTTTTTTGTGGTATTGTCTCAATTATGGATGGATTCCCTGTAAGAACCTTCTAATTAGTTGAATCTAAAAGTGGTTATTAATGCAAATCATTTGGACATTGGCTCACAAGTGATAAACATTTTCTAACATTTCATTCAAATTACTAATAAGGATGTGCAATGAATATGACCTTGCTCAATTGCTCACTTGTTCACTCTTAATCTCGTTCTCAATGCTCTCTACTTTGTTGTGAAATTAGTGCTGAACTTTGATAATCATTTAAAAAGATTTTGTGAAACAAAAATAAATGAATTATAAAAACAATAAATAAATTCTTTGTTTATATAATTAATTCACGGATTTTCTATTTTTTTCAAATTGCGTTCAAAACTGAATAATTGGTTTTAAAAGTTAATATTTTTTGAAAAATCCATAAAAGAGTTAACGATTTGTATAAACTATTTAATAAAATATTTAATTTAACGATAATAACGATTCACTATAAAATTATAGACAATTTATTTCTCTAATTAACACTAGAAAAGGATAATTGAGAAAAAGATGTTTATTATTTTCATACAAATAGAGAAGATGATAATTGATCAATGATCATGCAACATCCATCCTCTGTACGTGAATGTCATCACAGACTCATCAGTGAAAGACGTGCCAACAAATTGAAACCCCTTTGAGACGAAGGTATGGTTTTTGAGACTTTAAATATTAATTGAAAATATTGTTGAAATAAAAAGTATTGAATTAATACTAAAATAAAATATTTTAATTGATTTATTTGAAGAAAAATATTGAATTGATTGTAAAAATTGTGATTAATGTCAATATTAGTGATTTGAACGTTGATTTTGTGCTGTTCTGTGGGTTGACTGTGAAGTGAGTGTGCGATCCGTTCGCAAAATGGCGTACATTAAGCATTGACTTCGGATTAATTGCATTTATTATCATTTAATTTAATTGTAATCTATTGTCTAAATTGATTTAATCCAACAATTATTTGGACTCAAATTAGTGACCGACTATTACAGGTATGTCTTATAATGATTATTGACAGCAATTGAGTGATTGAGTGAATAGCACTCAACTATTGAGTCAAACGTTAACGCCTTTAAAGCAATAAACAGTTGATTCAGACGACAATCGGTCAGATCTGACCACTCGGTCCTCCCTTTTGGTGCCTTTACTTTGAAAACTTATATTTTAAGTGATTTTATTTATCTTAGTTTATTTAATATGTGATTTTGGCTTCATTTCAAACCGTTTCCACTTTTGGTTAAATTTAAACCACTTTTTGTCAAATTTATTGTTTTGTTTTGAATTTACTTTTTATTTGTGAATTATTTTTATTATCTTTTTATTATTTCAATGAAATTATTTCCCATTTTTTCTAAATTTGATTATTTATTGTATCTGTAAGTGAGAGCCGACAATAGATTTATATGTTTTATAGATATTTTGTTGCAATTGATTCCAAGAATAGATGAAAATTTGAGTGAAATAATGAATTGAGTTTTTATTTAATGATTTAATTATATTTTTATTGAATTGTTTGTGTATTTAATCAAATAATAGTAATGTTTGTAATTAGAGTAGTATTTGTTTCTCATCACATGTTATGTTGGCTTCAATTGATAAAAGTATTGAATGATTTGTCGTGTTTTGTAAAATCCAATCAATAGTTGAAAGACATGATATGATTGGAGATAATCCGAATGCAAATCAGAGACAAATTGTTTGAATTAATTGATATGTTTTGGTTATAAACGATTCAACTATTTATAAGCTCTTGTGTTGAGGGCTTGTATTTAAATCGCGTGCGTAAAAAGTGGTGCTCAGCCACAGCCCTTCTATCGATTGTCAGTACATTCCAGTGGCATAAGAGTCGAACAGATATGAAAAGGGGAAATGGCATCCAAATGAATGCTATTCCAGCGCTTCGAGTCAGTGCCAAATGTGTGCCTAAACCTATGCAAACGGCAACTGAACGCTACAATCGCTGAATTGTTTAGTCTTCACTTCACTCAGCGGTCATTCGACCGATATTTCCAAACAATGTTCACATTTATTGGTGAATGAGAGCCACAAAACTTATTTTATGTTTTGTTTTTTCAAAAAAAAATTTCTCATTAATTCTCAATAATATTCAAACCTTTGATTATCTCTAATAACTAATGAACTCAATGACCCCCTGACTCTCTGACTCTCTTAATATCTTCAATAGTAGTATTGGTGGCACAAGTGGTTATACTATATTTAACTGACATTCTCTTCGTTACTATTTATAGTTCACCCAAATTTCAATACTATATCGCGATATCTGATAAATGCCTTACTTTCCGGACTATCGATGCCTTTCGCTCTTTAATTGCTTTTGTTTGACTCAATTGTGTTTAAAGTGTTTATCACTCAATAATAATAATAATAATAATAATATTAATAATGAAAAATGTTGTACAACCGTTAGATAACCGGTGAATGCAATCTGTTGTGTAGGGTTTGTGGCCACCATTTAAACGGAAACTGGAATTAAAGCCGAACTGACCGTCGCTTCAATCAGAAGACATGAACGAATTGGATAGTCTTAGACAGGAGGCCGAAACGCTCAAGAATACCATCAGAGTATGACTTTTCATTCATTTATTTATTGATTTCTTTTAAATTAATTTCTATTTTGTTATCGTTTTACGAGTTTATGAGTATTGCAAACAAATTTATCAAATGTTGGCATTCATTGCAATTACTTAATAATTATCTTATTCTTGTCTTAACTCTTAAGATAAGTTCTAAAATGTATTTTAATGTAAATCACTTTTTATTTTTTAAAAATGCAAAATAGTTTTCTATTTAGAAAATTAACGACAAATTTATTTAAACTAATTTTGACCCAATTTTTGTGCAAAATTAGTCTTAAATCAAAATATATTAAAATTAAGAGAAAATCTTTTTATATGATTACAAATCAAAGCCTTATTTTGAGTTCAATTTTAAATATTCGTAAACTAATTGAAATCAATTGACGAGAAAACAAATATTTAAGAATTTGTTGATTTTCTTCTGTTTTCCAACCGTCCGTCTACGAGATGCGGGCAATAGGGCAAAGGTCAGGTCATTCTTCACTATTTTGTTTAATCGTTTGACAAAAATTCTATAGAGTTATAGTAATACTGATCTCAGATCTGATTTAACATTTATTTTACTTTAATTTCTAAGACTTGAGTAATATTTTTGATTAGATATTATAAAATGAGTTAATCCTCATATTTATTGCATAAATCTTAAAGATGTGTTGAAATTGTTGTGAACTGAAGAGTGAACTCAAATGATGCGGAAAATCAAACTTTCGTTCTCCTGATAAATATGAATGAAATACATAAGAACTGATGAGTTCTCTATAATTGCATTATTTTTTGTTTATAATTATTTTGTTGTTTAATATAATTGATTTGTTTTTGCGTTTTGACAATCATTTGATTTATTTATTGAAATACAACCAAAATATTAGAAACCAAAGTATTAACGAAAATATTAGTCGAGATATTAGTGAATATACGGTATTTCCAATGATTTGATTAGAGATGCTTTCACTACATTTGTCGAACAGATAGAGTGGTTGTCCCAATCCCTGCTATCTTCACTATGGCAACAACTGCAGGGCAATGCCTTGACGTCAATCCTCGAAAGTCACTAAATTTTTTGACGTCAAACGCGATCCAATTTTTTTTCTCTTCATTTCATTGATATATTTATTTTGATTTCTATATTAAGTTAAAAATTATACCAAATTTTAGACGAGTTTTGAAATAGAGTTTAAGATTTGTTTAATTAATTATTTATTTAATTATTTTAAAATTAAAACAAAACTTATTTAAACATTAATTTGAAATCTCAGAGAAAATGTTTGCAAAATATTCTGAAAAAGTGTTTAAAATAATTTATTTTATTGAAAGGATGCGCGAAAGGCGGCCTGTGATACGACTCTGGTTCAGGCGACAGCCAATATGGAACCGGTGGGGAGGATTCAAATGCGAACCAGACGTACACTTAGAGGTCATTTGGCCAAAATCTATGCCATGCATTGGGGCTCCGACTCCAGGTATACCCTAAAACGGTCTAAAATTAATGATAGTTCTGAACATTTTATTCGATCTTAAAGTAGATATTTAGTGTCGGCCTCACAGGACGGCAAACTCATTGTATGGGACGCCTACACCACTAACAAAGTTCACGCCATTCCTCTACGCTCCAGTTGGGTCATGACTTGTGCATACGCGCCTTCGGGTTCGTATGTGGCGTGCGGTGGACTCGACAACATCTGTTCCATCTATAGTCTCAAAACAAGAGAAGGCAATGTGCGGGTCAGTCGGGAACTTCCCGGACATACCGGTTACCTCTCGTGCTGTCGTTTCTTAGATGATAACCAAATAGTGACGAGTTCTGGAGACATGACCTGGTATTTCATATCTCTTATTCCAATCTTTAAAATGTTTACAAATTATTGTTTATGAAGCGCTCTGTGGGATATCGAAACTGGACAACAGTGCACATCATTCACGGGCCACACGGGAGACGTCATGTCGCTCTCATTATCTCCCGATATGCGAACATTCGTATCCGGAGCCTGTGATGCCTCGGCTAAGGTCTGTACAAACTGTGCTCTCAATTGTTCCAAAACTAAATATTTTTATCATTAGTTGTGGGATATCAGAGACGGGACGTGCAAACAGACATTTCCCGGACACGAGTCAGATATCAATGCAGTAACGGTTAGTATTGATATAAATATGATGTGCGACTCTGTCTAACAATGTTTATAGTTTTTCCCGAACGGTCACGCATTCGCCACCGGTTCTGACGACGCCACGTGTCGTTTATTTGATATACGAGCGGACCAGGAGTTAGCCATGTATTCACACGACAACATTATTTGTGGCATCACTTCAGTTGCATTTTCAAAGAGCGGTCGACTATTACTCGCCGGTTATGATGACTTCAACTGCAATGTTTGGGACTCTATGAAAGCGGAACGCGCCGGTAGTATACTATTTACTACTTATGTTTATTTGATCTGACACTGGTTTGAATGTATAGGTGTATTGGCCGGACACGACAACCGCGTCAGTTGTTTGGGCGTAACAGAAGACGGAATGGCAGTGGCCACCGGTTCCTGGGATAGTTTCCTCAAGATCTGGAATTAACGGCAGATAATCATAAATTAGTTGATTATTACGCGAATTATTACCAAAATTTTGATCAAATCTATTGAAGTGAATGTTTCTAAAGTGTGTTCAGCACTGTATGTGAAAAACGACTGACAGACAGACAAACTCTTTGTGGGATTTCATCGAATTCTAAAAACAAATTTTGGTTCAGTTTTTAAGTTTCTAATCATTTGTTCAAAAAAATTGTCGAAAACTTATTCGAAGCAAACAAAGGACTTGACTTCACTTTTTTGATGTGATGAGCCTTTAATAACGTTCATCCTTTTGGATGATGTACTCCAAAATCCATTTTAACGCAATTCTTATATTATTATAATTATTATTATATCAACAAATGGGCTAAAACTCAATTCAACTCTCATTTCATAAATAATTATCGGTTTCTAACAAACAAACAAAAAAACGAATCATTGAATCGGATTTTGATTATAAATGTCTATCAGTTGTGTTCGCCTCTCATTGACTCAACAAAAATACTTTAAAACTGTTTAAACAAATTGAAATTCAATTAAGTTGTGTTTAAAAAGTGGTCACTCATCAGCACTTCATTCAGTTATGCTTTGAGTTTCGGTATAAATATATATATAAATATTGAAGACAACAACAAGTGATTCACTGTTAAAACCATTTTAGGATTTTTGCAACTCTACTGCCATTCAATTGCGACTTATGTGCACTCAATTGAAAGTCTCGTCTACTGATTGAACCCTTTTTAGCTCATAACTCGACAAAACAATATCTAAATCGAGTCATATGTGGCGCACACGACTAACACCTCAACCACAAGACATAATGCAGATGATTGCAGACAAATAGACAGACCGTTGAGCGCATCAGACAATTGGCTATTTGGTGGTCAACTACTATATCATTAGAACTAAAATATTGCACAAAATATTAATGCGATATAAAGTTCTTCATTTGAAAAAACCGATTGATTTGATTACTGTGTGACTAAACATCAGATTTTTATTAATCAGTTTTGACAACAGATTATCGCTAATTATTATTATTATTATTATTACTATAATTATAATCATAATTAATAGAGTTTTTATTTCGCAGTATTTTATGTGCCATTCATTTGATTTATTGATTTATTGTGTCATAAAACTCATCATATTTTAAGTGATTAATTGTTTTTTGTCTATAATTTGCGATTAGTTTTCAATAATTTTAAGTATTATTTGTATTTAGAGTAAAACAAATTATGTTTGAATCGATGGCCACTCGCTTTCTAGTCAGTCAGCTCTCAGTTTGTGTAAACTTGAGTTCTAAGCACTTCTCGTATGCCTACCCCTAACCCTATCCCGCATTTAATAGGATTTCTTTGTTTTAATGCTTTAATTAACAAACAAAAAGTTAATCTAAATTAGAGTTGAAATAAAAAGAAAGCAAATATCGATTAATTGGTTAAATATATTGAAAAAAGAGAACATACAGTACATAGAGAAGAGCATTCTGTGTCTTATTGTGTGCACACAATTTAAATACCATTAAAACCAATTGAATATACTTTTGACGACAAAAACTACATTTTTATTAAACTTTGATTAATGAAAATCAATTAATGAATACGAAAGGCGTGAAACTGATGGACAACTTGTAGTGCATTACTTGTGTGCGTCTCTTCAGATGATTGTATTATTTGTTTATATGCCGTAACATTTGATGTCAACTTAACTGCTCTCAAACTCGATGTATACACAAAACTTGCTTTTAATAATTGATCAAATAATGTATGAGATTTCAGTGATGGCAGAGCCCACAACTGAGCCCCTGTGCGACTCTATCACACATGAAATCATTACCCAATTATTTAGAGGCGAGTTTAGGACTGTTAGGACTTGTCTAATGGTCGGTCATGTAGTTAACAAATTGAATGTTTTATATCAGTTACTATTGAATCAAATGACGCCAACAGTCGACTGCAGTCCCGCTTTCAGACTGAAGTCAGCCCCTCTTCGGCTCTGAAGTATACATTTTTGTACTGAAGACTGCGCTCATCTGACTGGTGCTCACAATTCTATAGTAACTCAACTGAATAATTGATAACTCATTTAAAAACAATTAAAATTGCATTCGATTCGCAACTCTTCCACGACTTTATGACTTTTATTTATTTTAGATTTACTTTTCGTTTCAGTTCTTTATTTCTTAGATATATATGACTTTTGTTAAACAATAATATAATATAATTACTTTTCTGTCGATTTATTAATAAATTGAAAGCAAAGGTAAACCAATTTTCATATTATTTTCATTCAATTCGTTCATTCATTCAAAAAATCATTAAAGTATTCACTTCTTTCTTATCGTCTCTTATTTCTCAACACTTTTTTACTCTTCATATTCAATGGTATTATATTTTTAAAAAAAAGGTCAGTGAATATCCTGTGCTCTTCACAACTCTGGAAATTATTCGAAATTCTCTCATATAATTCAAGAGTAATTCATAAACATTTAATGAAGAGGTATTCCCATTTCAAACGTTTCCCATTCCATTCCATTTGTATTTTGCATCTGAGATTCCCACCCGTTTTCTATGGAGATATTCAAAGCAAAAGAGAAAATATAAAAAATATAATTGCATTACATTTAAAACCACAAAAATTAATAATGGAATTAATGTATAAAATCTTTAGATATCTATCCCTATCTATTATATGGGTTTCTTTGATTTCTCAGAATTTTATTGCATTTAATTTTAAGAAATTCTTAAAAATTTCAACAATTATTTGAAATATCGATATATGATATTAAGACCAAAATAAAAACAAAGATGTGATCTGGAAATTCAATTAGAAATAGGAAAGGGTTTATGTGCTGCACAGATGTGGTCCTCAGATGTAGTTCCACCCAATTTCTCGAAAGCTTTATCTGAATAACTGTTAACAACATCTAAATCCGTGTGAATTCCACTAAAGAATTACTGAACGTAACGTTGTTTGCGTATTGGCTTCAAAGTTATGTAAACAATCACTAAAAATGTGTTCATTTTTGATGAAATTATCGTTAATTTTGTCATTTATTTTAATTTATTTATTTAATTATAATCACATCAGAGCTGAACAAAACTATGACAATAATCACATTAAAAAGGGTTAGTTTTACGATTCGTCTCCACTTCTTATTCAACCAATAATTGGTTTTTTTTATTTCGGAATCAAAAGATTTGGATTTATTGGTGGTAAGTGTGGCCACAGATTTGACCGATGGTTTCATTAGATTTAACCGTTCGGTCAATACTTATGGACTTAAACTCGAAGTTAGTATTTGTTGAATTGACTCAAATTATTGACTTAACATTGAATTAAGAATTTATTGCTTTTATTCTGTTTTCAAAATAAATTTCTGTAAATAAATAAATAAAACTTAATTTCTATTAAAACAAAGGTTTTGGGACTTAACAAGAAATGGTTGGGCGGTAATGTGGCCACCAGTCCCGGAGGCGGACAAAAAGTTAATTTGCTTAAGAAGTTCATTAAGAAACACAAAGACAATAAGAATTTAGTCATTTTATTCGTCGACAGGTATTGAGAAGATTTTGATTCAATTTATTCAAAATCTAATTAAAAATCAAATTTTCAGTTATGATGTGATTATAACTTCACAATCAGATGAAATACTTAAGCGATTCCTCTCAATGGACGCCAATATTTTGTTTTCAGCCGAAGAGTTTTGTTGGCCCGACAAGTCTTTAGCGGTATTTTTGCTGTCTTTCATCACTTTATTAAATATATTTAAATATATGATATTATATGACATTATATGACATTATATGGCTTTTAATCAATTTTATTAAACATTTAATTAATTCAAACGATAGACACAATACCCAGAATCGGAGGAAATCGGAAAACCATATCTCAATTCTGGCGGTAAATATGGTTTACTTTTCTTACTTAATCTCAAAATATTATTTCTTAGGTTTTATTGGATTTATTCCTCAAATCTATAAAATGCTGACCTCTTCTGAAATTGAAGACTCAGATGACGATCAATTGTTTTACAGCCGAATATATATCGATAACAATCTGAGAGTAATATTAATATTAAAAACAATTTCAAAATATTTATTCATTTAATCAATAATTAGGAAAAATTGAGGATAAAATTGGACCGAAAGTCAAACATATTCCAGAATCTCAACGGAGCGGTCGGTGACGTAGAAATTGGATTTTCTGGTGATGACGCTTATGTCCAAAACACTGCTTTTCAAACTAAACCCCTTATAATTCACGGCAACGGCGGCAGTAAAGTAAACAAATTTATCGCTCATTCCTTTCGTTATCTAATTCTAAAAATTGGTTCAAAGGTTGCGCTCAACTCTTTAGGAAACTATTTATCGAAGTCATGGCATCCAAAATATGGTTGTCTTTCTTGCGATGAAAATATTGTGAAATTGAGTAAAACTGAAACTGAATTTCCAATGGTTTTGATCGGAATTTTTATCACTCATAAGACACCATTTCTGAAGGAATTCTTCGAATATGTGTTTCAACAGAATTATCCAAAAAACAAAATCCATTTATTTTTATATAACAGTCAATCATATCATTCAAATGATGTCCAAAATTTCATCGATCAGTATAGAGAAGATTATCGGGGAATAACTGTTTTTGTAACTGTAATCAACGAACAAAATAAAAGGGAATGGGAGGCCAGAAATTCTGCTCTGTATTCGCTATTTATTAATTTTAAGTTCAATTTTACTGAAATTTGTTTTCGTTTAGCGACGAGTGTGTGAAAGTCAACTGCGATTACTATTTGTCGGTAGACTCTGACGCCCGACTCACTAATAGCCAAACTCTTATTCATCTCATCCAACAAAACAAGTATTTATTTATTCATTGATTTGTTTCTGTCTTATCTTATCCTTATCTTAGTATAACATAAATAGATGTCTTTTGTCTGTCTTTTGGAATATTTAATTAAATAATGATTATCTTATGACACGTTTTTCAGGTCAGTGATCGCTCCCCTTCTGGTCCAAAACAATCAATTGTGGTCTAACTTCTGGGGCGCACTTTCCTCCGAAGGCTTTTATTCTCGATCTCACGATTACATTCAGATCGTGAAGAACGAGCGCAGGTATGTCTTCTTTTATTCTTATTTTGTGAATAAACTGTTTTCACCGTTTATTCAATTAAAGTGAACTCAAAATTAATTTATTATATAATATATAATCCGTTTGTTTACTGAACCCTCGAATTGTTTATAAATTGATATAAATTGAATCATTTGTCGAACACTTGATTCAAATGAATGTATAATTCCTTCAAATCAATTACAATATAATTAATAAGAGAAAATGTTTTCGTTTATTTATAATTATGAAAATAGTGGCACAATATTAACACTTTCCTGTCTATTGTCACCTATTTTCGGCTTAATTTAAATTTCATGTTGTGTTTGAAGTCATTTTATATTAATATTATTGTCATTTATTTCATTTATATTTTAAAATATGTTTTAAGAAATTTATTTATTATTAGAAAATCTGTTTATTGAGTGAAACGACCAAAAAGTGCAAAATTATTGCATAAATTGTGAAATATTTATAGAATTCAATGACAAAACATATGAAAAATTGATTAGAATTTTAGTTTTAAATACATTTAAATGAATTTACAAATTGAGTATCGGTTCCATTGGTGTTGAATATCAATAAAAGATCCCATTATTAGAGTTATAGAGTTATTAAACATTCTAAAAGTCTGCTTTGAAGTTACGTCTGTCGACAGTATATTTGTTGTTAGCCTTTCATACAAATAACTGATTAATTATTTTGTGATAGAATTGAGAAACAAGTTTATACCATGCATTCATAAGTGCCGCTATCCATTTGTCTTGCTGGATCAATTTCCAATTTGCTTTTGATCCTGTCTTTTCCAAATTTCCATTCGGATATCTATTTGAAGTCAATTTAAATAACAATAAATTACAATAAATGTATGTTTTGAAGGCCTGCCTGAAGATAGGGATGCAAATGTGGGTCCAATTCAATTGTATCCTTAATCCAAGTGATCCTTTCAGATAAAAACATTCAGTAATACATTTATATAATAAAATTAATGACATGACTTACATCGGCACCGGATCACCAGTCGCTACACATATGAATACTATCTGATTATAATCAAAAGGAATCAAACATTTAAATTGACGTCTAATCCAATAATAATAAGCTATTTTGAGGGATTAATCCAAATAAATCATATTATAATAATAGTCAGATTCTAAGGGTATTCTAATTTCTACAGAATATCATATCATATAATCTATAATTGATTTCCTCAAGTTTTGAACCAATAGTTAGACTCAATTTAATAGATTATCTTAAATCTAAGAAACAGTAGTTTTATTGATGTGGTCAATAAGTTTATCCATTTTTTCCATAAATTGTTAAATTCCACTCACTTTATGGCCCAAATAGAACTCGTAGTCGAAATGTGAGGCCTGAATAATTTGAGCGCCCTTTCCATCAAAAATATATAAAATTATTATTAATTAAAACTAAAATTGTTTTAAACGAAAGATGTGTTGAGAGTTAAAACATTCTTATTTTGAATGATAAGAATAAAATCAATTTGTATTTCCAAGCAATCAATCATTAATTTGAGTTAAAATCTTTCATTTATTGTAAATATAATATGAATTGACTCACATTTGGATTGTCGTAATACTCTCTTCTTCTTGGGTTAGTATAGAAGAGAAATCTGGGAGATCCTTGTTTTCTCATTTTTCCTCTTCTTCTGGAACCTCTTCCTCTTTTGCCATCTATTATCGAAGCAAATAATATAACAAAAATTAATGCAATAATGAATATAAGTTTTGATGAGAACCGCATCACAGCTCAGAACTGCCTTAAGATATGATTATTTTTGCGAACGCAATGATCATTCATATGGTTGAGCGTCTTATGAGTTGATGGACTAGACTTTTCTCTGCCAATAGTTGATCATATCTTAGCTAAAATATAAAAGAGTGCGCACGTCTTGAGCACAGTTACCAATTGTTTTACGGCGCACTTCACTTCATTGCACTTCAAAACTTAAAACTTAAAAAATATATACTTTTGTCTCAAAATCTGATAAATTTTATACGTTTTTAATATCTTTATAAACGATTGTATTTTTTGACTCAAATTTTTATTGAATTATACAAAAACAGAGGCGTTTGGAACGTGCCGTTTGTCAACGAGGCTTATCTTATTAACGGCACTCTCTTGAAAGGCAAAGAATCAAATGACATCGAGAATAGATTTTCACCCAAATATCATAGCAATGATTATCAAAATTTGGATCCGGATATGACTTTTTGCAAAGTACTCCGCGATAACGGAATATTCATTTTTATCGATAATTTGGAAGATTTCGGACATTTAGTTATCAGTTCGACATTTGACACAAATCGCGTTAATCCAGACTTTTATGAGATTTACTCGAATCAAAAGGATTGGCAGAAAAGATATATTCATCCAAACTATAGTCAAGTGCTTTCAACAGAATATTCTATAGAAGAGCCCTGTCCTGATGTCTATTGGTTTCCTGTAGTGACACCTCTTTTCTGTAAACATTTGATTGGTTGGTATCGACTCTAAAAAGTTGAAAAAAACTATTAAATTATTATTTAATTTGTTTTTAGAAATAATGGAAGACTTCGGCCAATGGTCTGAAGGGAAAAATAATGTAAAACAAAAACTTTTAAAACAATTTATTTTATAATTTATTCTCTAATAAAAGGATCCTCGACTGGCCGGTGGTTATGAGAACGTTCCCACAAGAGATATCCATATGAGTCAGGTCGGATTAGAGCAGCACTGGCTTTACTTTTTGAGAGAATACATACGACCCGTTCAGGAGAAAGTTTTTATCGGTTACTATCACGACGTGAGTCAAACCAATACTTTAATAATTAATTAAAAAACAAATTATTTTTTTCACAAAAGCCTCCAAAAGCTATAATGAATTTTGTAGTTCGATATCACCCGAGTGAACAGGCATTTCTTCGGCCACATCACGACGCCTCCACTTATACCGTAAACATTGCTCTGAATTCAGCGAATATTGATTACGAAGTAATTAAAAACAATTGATTTAATTATTTAGTTTTTTTTATTTATATAATTTTTGTTCAAATTAATAGGGAGGGGGCTGTCGTTTCGTCAGATTTAATTGCAGTCTTACCAATTTGAGAATGGGATGGACCCTCATTCATCCGGGAAGATTAACCCACTATCACGAAGGTCTTAGAGTTACAAAAGGAATTCGTTATATTATGGTCTCATTTGTTGATCCATAAGAACAGACGACTTATAAACAATCGGTTATAAGTTTGATATGTTTTGACAGCTATTTGTACTGCTCTTCGGCACCATTTGTCTCCCAATAGATTTTGAGCCGAATTTATATCTATTTATTTGTAATGATTTTTGTGCCATATTTTCAACGCTAGTCTTAACAACAATTTATTTAACTCTTTTTGAAGCAATAAATACTCATTTAATCAATGAATGAATGAATGATTAAAATAAACTATAATTGAGTTCTTTCTCTACAAAAACGAATTCTTATGAAAACTTTTGCATAAAAGTATGGAAAAGTTTGTCATCACTTGTGCTGATTGACTGTTATTTGTTTGTTTTCATAAAAACGGTTTTCATATCTGTTGGTCGAGTGCTTACATCGAAGGGAACAACTAATGACTCAAACACTGCTTGAATTTGCGGAATAAATTTGAAACTCGATTTACGTCATAACATCGTTGAGCTCTCAATTTAAGTAATCGTAGGGCAACCATAGAGTAACCATAGGGTTACCACTTCTCTCAATTCATCAAAATATGGAAACGAAACCCAATTCGTAATATCGATCGAATCGAATCAAATTCAATATCCTTTCAGTTCAACGAAATTATTAATACATTACATGACTGGTTGTGTCACATGAGACACATCTTTAGATATATTGAGTCCTTTCACAATCTGAGACAACTGGTCAGAGACAACCATAATATATGCAAAATCCTCTAATTGTTAATATTTGTCTCAAATTGTAATCATTTGTGTCTATGAGTATCTAATAATACTTATTAAAGTCGATTAATCTCTTATTCTTTTGATTATATTTAGATTTATTATTAATGTCTCTATTCGTCACAAAAATCAATAATTTGTGGTAAAATTCTATGTAAAGGGATTTCTCAAGTTTTTCAAAACTGATGGGTTATATACTATAACTTATAATTACACGCAATATAATTAGATGAAGGAAAGTCATTGCATTTCAAATTCCTATTAATATTAAGAGCGTTTATTGTCAGAATATTTTGAGAACTAAATATTAAGATTAAATAAAATAAAATTTTCAATAAATGAGACTATTTTTGACATTAATTGTATTTTTCTATAAAAATTAAATTAAGAGTTATTTAGAGTTTTGAATTTGATTTGAGAAAAACAAAAGAGAGTTAAAAAATAGTATTGAAGCAATTGATTTTCTGATTAAACCAACACTTTATTTTTGTGAAATTAAAGCACAAAATGAATATTCAATTAAAATGGGATATAAAATGAGTTGAATTATGTGAACGAAATATATTAACTGCTATTGACTGGAATCTTGTCGTTGCACTTAATATCTCACTTCCAGTGGTATATCGATCGCTCTCATCCCTGGCCTTCGCAGCTCTATTCATATGCGCAAAAGATAGTCAACTGTTCTGTTGGTTGTTTTGGATGTTATTTTGGCCTCAGTTGAGAGCAGAGCTTTTGTAGTTCTCATCAAAAGTGGTATTAAATCAGACGACGATTGAGATTAGAATTGTTCTCAAATCCATTTTATGTCAAATAATAATGTTTTTGCAGTTATGTCTCACTAATGCAGAGCTGACACAACTCTTATTGTAAAAACCGATTTATATTTAAAGACAAATACATTGATATCTGTGTGTAATTTGAGAGAAACCTTTCAATGGATTTCATAACAAAGTATTAATAATTGGAAATCTTTTGATTGTCTGTGATGTAGGGCTGATTTGTAGCGCAGGTAAGTGGCATTACCGTAAACCATAATCATTGTGATCCATCTTCTCTCAAATTATATTATGCTTTGTATGTATTTAAAAGACAATTACTTTTTCATCAAAATAATTGATTTTGACTTAAATGAACTTATTCTGCATTTTATTTTATTTTCATTCAATACAAAAACAAGAGGTTTTATATGAATCAGGAATTAAATGCTTTTTGCAAACATAATCATGTTGAATTTTAAAATATTTTAATCAATTATTCATTTAATTTGATTTTTTAATCAAATGAATAAATAGAGAACTTTGATCACAATATGATTACTAATTCATCAATAAAATGTCAGTTTGAGTGAAATAAGTCACACAAGAGATTAATTTCTACAAAATAATAAACAGATATAAGAATCTGTAAATTTATATTCACTAGATTTACTAGACTCTAGTTAATAAGTTATTACTATATTCTTAAAACTAATTAAAAAACATTCAAATATTTTAAAAAAATAATATTTACAATAAATTTATGTTTTTCAACAAAATCTATTATTAAATGGACACTGGGTGAATATCCAGACCAAATTAATAATTGATAAAATTCTAAAAAGCTTATTCACAGAGAGAAACATTAAAAATTGAAGGAAAAAACGATTGCAATCATAACTAATTTATATAAACAAAGTTATGCCAAAGATTCCAATTATTTGATAAAAAAGTACTTAAAATAATTTTTCACTTCTTTTCATTGAAACCAATAAACTGAGGAAAAATGTATAATTTTACCCTCTTATTGTATATACCATAGTATGTTAAATATCGTTGTTATAGAGGAATGGTTAGAAGAATGGCTAGAAGAATGGTTAGAGGAAGAAAGACATAATAAACAATATTCTTCGAATTGTATTAAATGAGGATAATATTATTACTAAATTTTGAAGGGTCATTAAAATCTAAAAATTGGAATAGATCACTGAAGTTTTAAAATAAAAGAAGAATGATCTTACAAATGTTAGAAATACATGTATGGTATGTTGTGTATTAATTGATAGCAACACAATATAATTAAAATTTTATTTTTAAATCAATGAGTGAAACAATATTTTGGTTTTTACTTTTATTAAAGTAAACTTTCATGTTTTGTTTCAAATGAAATATTTTCTTAAAAACTATTAATTTATTTTATTATATTTATTATATATTTATAAATATATTTTTTTTATATGAAATACAATTTAGATGCAAAACCCTTCGAATAATAGAGAATGAATGGGATTCAACTGAAACCAGTAAGTTTCATTTTTAGTTTCGTTTCACAAAATCTAATAATAAATATTTTTAAAATTATTACAATTAATATTTGATTTCTGGATGTCTTTCTGAATATTATTTTTTAATAGAATTTGAAATTTCGTTTTTCTCTGCAAATAAAAAACAAAAATATGAAAACGCGTTACTATGATATACGCTCGTATTCATAAAAGTGACTTGAGTCTGAGTTGTTGCTCAAATGTCGAGTTATTGCTCAAAACCTATTCAAAGAACAAACTCAGAGGAGTTGGGACTCAAATTGGGACTTAAAACTCAAAAATTTCGA